>JAZGTJ010000652.1:0-48628 GCA_036877575.1 Botia almorhae | reverse complement strand
GACTGATCTGCTGTCAAATCTGCTAATCCACACAGAACCCAAAAAAATGCATTGCACAAAATTATTGGCATTCTTAACTTAATATTTGGTAACACCCCCTTTGAAAAAAGTAACTGAAGTCAATCACTTCCTGGAACTATGAATGAATTTCTTAATCCTCTCTACTGGAATTTTGGACTACTTTTGCAAACTGCTTCAGGTCACTCATTGCTGGCCATTTCAGAACTCTCCAGCGCTTTGTTTGTAACCATTTACAAATGACCCACAATTCGGGTCATTGTCCTGCTGGAAGACCCATGACCTCTGGTGAACATGCAGCTTTCTGACATTTCCAAATCTTTGAACCTCCACCATGTTTGACTGTAGGGACTGTGTTCTTTTCTTTAAAGACCTCATTTCTTTTTCTGTAATATAGTGCCATGATGTGCTTTACCAGAAAGTTCTGGTAAACTTTTGTCTCATCGGTCCACAGTACATTCTCCTAGAGAAGGATTGTGGTTTTCTCACATACGTTTTGGCAAACTCCAGTCTTGCTTTTTTTATACCTTTGTTTCAGCAGTGGTGTCCTCCTGGGTCTCCTACCATAGCATCCCTTTTCATTCAGATGGTGACGGATAGTGTGAGCTGACACTGTTGTACCCTGTGTCTGCAGTTCAGCTTGAATTTGTTTGGAAGTTAATCAGGGTTCTTTATCCACTATTCGAACAATCCTTTGTTGTAATTTTTCATTAATTTTGCTCTCCTGTCCACAGGTTAGCTACAGTGCCATGGGCTGTAAACCTCTTGATGATATTGCGCACAGTGGACACAGGAACATGAAGATCTCTGGAAATGGACTTGTAGCCTTGAGATTGTCCATGTTTTTCCACAATTTCCTTCTTTTCTCCATGCTCAGTGTGACAACACAAAGGTTGAGTCAACTTTTCTCTATTTTAACTGGTTGCAGTTGTGATTACTATATTCCCCACACCTGTTACTTGCCACAGGTGTGTCTAAATACAAATTACAGGAGCGTCACATGCCTGAAAAGCAATTATTTCTTACAATTTTGACAAGGTGCCAATAATTTTGTTCAGTCCATGTTTAAGTTTTGTGAGTAATTTTATCAAGTTTGACTTTTCTTGCATGTTTTTTTGTGTTGTTCCAGTGCAAACAAAAACAATAAGCATGTGAATACCAAAACAAATGCAACTGGAACAATTTTGTGAGAAAAGTGTTGCATTTTCTGACAGAATTACAGGGGTGCCGATATTTTTGTCCATGACTGTATATATATATATATATGTGTATATATATATGTATATATATATATATGTTTCCATCCAAACCAGCACAATTATTGGTCAATATTGTCTGATTTATTGGCCTATTTGATATATTGGTTGATCGCTAGTTCAAAAGTATATGGAGTATTCTATCTGGAGATGAACCAGCCTGCTGTCACCTAAGGGCACATGCTGACCCCCATCTCAACATCCCAACAGCTCAGAAATTGAGCCATTTCTATTGTGAAGAGGCAACAGGTGTTAGGCAGGTGCCCAAGTGCTTATAAATAAATTAGTTTTTCTATTGCTTTACTGCTGTTTTGTGGTTATACGTTTTAGTTTAATGTAAACAGAAAATGGGGGAAAGTGTGTAGTGTGTTATTTGTTTGAATGTGTTAACGGTTTAATAATTTATTTCCTGTTTACAAATGTCACTTCCTGGAGGATGATGTTAAGAAACTAAGATGTTATAAGGACTTACAAGATGGGAAGTGAATTTGAGGACAGGAGAAACATAAACATTGACTTTTATTACTTAAATGCTAAAATAATAACTTTAAAATTGTTTACTTCATTGTAGTGTTGTGATTGAAAACTATTAAAAATTTAAATTGTGAGTTTAGTTTGCGTTTTAAGTTTTTTGTTTGTTTGTTTGTTTTAGTTCTGGTTGCTGTGTAAAATGTTTTTGTCTCTATTTTTCAAGACATTTAGTGGGGGGGGCATTGGGGTATAAAATAAGGTTACTACGCCCTCCTGAGGTTGATAAGAAATATGCAGAAGAAAGCCATGTATTCAAGAAACTTTATTCAATGTACTAAACACTCGTTTTTTTTAAATAGTGGATTCTTTAATGATTGACAAGCGTTAAATGCTACCCTTGCATAAGACTTACTTTCAAACATTTTGAGCAAAACACCCCACAAAAGTATTTGAGATCTATAGAAAATGAAAACGATACATCATGAAAAGGTATTGTCAGCACACCTATGGTGACTGTTGGGACACCTGTCAAAACTTGAGGGGAAGCACGAGTTTGTTTCATTTTTTTGATTGTTTTTGGACCAGTCACACCTTTGTCTACAAGATATGTACACTTCACAAGAAGTTTCAACTTTACTAAGCCAATAAAGCTGAGCTAGACAATAATATACATCAATCTAATAAACAATTATTTAAAATGCAGTAGAACAGTCTATTACACCTGCGTGGATAAGAATAGCTGCCCATACTAACTCCTAGTTGGATATGCCTAACTTTCTTTTTAAGATGGTATATAATTTTCCTTATAAAGTGAGCATGTGAAAAGCTACCTGAAGATGATCAGATCCAATTACACAACACAAACTCACAGACATCAACCTTAGCTTGGTTACAACGAACATGACTACTCAACGGAAAGCTGGAACCTTTGTAAGGTAACTTTTACAAGTGTCTCTTTATCAAGGAGCAGGATGGCATGTCCATTGTGGTGCATACACTCCTATCAGGTGTCACGGCAGCCGCCGCCCCAACACCTGTTACCTGCTGTTTTTGTGTTGACCTCCACATGGCATCTGCTACAACACAATGCAAAAATACAGTTCCCATTCTCTATTCAGTGGCTTGGGTCATTATGGTATAGTTAAAACATCATGCCCCCTGCCCCTCATTTAATAATCTGTAGTATAATGATCTCATCAGGACATTTTCCAATCAGTGCTTATTAAATATTATTTATTGTTTTTATTTCAGTTTTATTAAATTAACAGGCTGAATAATGACTGACACAAGTAAATTTGAACATTGGAGTGAGCAAATACTTTATTTTAAACAATACAAAAATCACTTGTCTAAACAAGAAAACAACTGAAAAACGTTAGCTACAAAACTTGGCCATCGAAAATTAATGTAACATACAAAACATTGCATTGGTTTGTCATTCAAATAGTAAAAATAATAGAAATTAATAGCAACATTGTCATGAAAGTCAAGGCAGTTGGACTTATTTGGATTTTTTTGGTGTTTTTGTCGGTCCTTTTTTCTGAGGTGTTGATAACTCTTTGTTGCATAAATCACAGACCCAGCAACCTGTTACAACAGAAACAGTGTAAAAAATACATATGAAACACTTTAACATTACAAATACATTACTAAACACAAAATGTGGATTAACACATTACAGGCCATAAGAACCAAAATTCTCTCCCTTACCTCTACTAAACCTCTACTTCTGGAATATTTTTAAGGTTAAGATTTGTCTCCCCCCATAGAAGTCTGTTAGAAGGAAATTACTTAATCTAGCCAAGTACTAGATAGTGACCAGACATGAGGAAAACCTTAAAATAATTTTGATGCTAATGGCATAAAATTACAGATTATTTTTGAGGTATATATAAAGAAATTTTCTTAAATTACAAAATTATAGTATTCTTATTTAGAATACAAGATGATATTTATGAAAAGGAATGTGTGACAGAAATTTGTTTCTTTCTGTAAAAGTGCATCAAGCAACATTTTAAAACATGTCCCACATGGACCTCTACTGCTGCAGTTATGTTTGAAGAACACTTTGAAACAAGATGTTGTCTATGAAAAATTATGTGACCTTCTAGACTCACCCAAAGGAATAGAGTTCATGCCCACACAGAAGGTGTGGAAACCGCGGTCACACTTGTCACAGAACATCATCTCTTCCTCGTGGTGTGGCTGCTCACAGATGGTACAGGTCTTGCATTCCATGCATTGCCACGGATACATCTTGATCTGGGACAACAGCTCCGCGCTCATATCCAGACAGGATGGGTGACCTGAACACAAAGTGAGAACTCTCTCGGCATCTTTAGACACACGCCACACTCACAATTGCTACAAACGAGCAGGTTAATTAAATGGCCTGACTTTCAGGATGATGACACTTAGGAAACACTACTTGAAATATCATAGCAGAGAGTTTTTAATCATTTTAACAAGACAATTGATGACTTGACGGTGACCTTGTGGCTTTCAATTAACAGTTTTGTCAGCTTAAGTGCCGTTCACATTACTACACAGAAAAGCTACTGGCAAGTGTTTAAAGGAATAAACATTACCGTTCTGGAATGAAAAACTCAAATTCCTTTAGTCAAATGTTTTGCCTTGATTTATTTTAGAAATTAAACACAAGAGTAAATACTTAAAAGAGAAGTGATTATTATGTGAAATATTGACTCACCACTGTTTGGGCACTGGGAGCAGTGGATGAGGGTTTCTGGTTTGCCTTTCTTGTTGGCTTCCTTACCCTTCTGACATATGCCACATATAGCATGGGGAATAACCTTAGGCTGCAAGGGCAGAGTAATGCTATAAACGCCATGGCAACCAAGGTCATAAACACCATGTGATATTATGCTTGAGTCAAACACACTTTGAATTTTAAAATTAAACCAGTAAATTTGGTGTAGGACTATATGTGAAAGCCATCACTGAAATATTACCTAGACCAAAACATGACCAACAAGAAAAATAGAGACAAAAACATTTTACACAGCAACCAGAACTAAAACAAACAAATAAAAAAAAACTTAAAACACAAAAATAAAATCCCTTCAGAGCGAATTTTTACGTAATATTTCTGTAGTAGCTATCAATTATGTACCTTGATACTTTTTTGTCTTAAGTACTTTTGTTACAAACAGAATTAAACAAACAAACAGGAGTGCCCATAACACCCAGATGTTCAGGAGCAGCACACAACATCAAGAACTCAATTCTCTCAAATGTTGTTTGGACATTTTCACTCAGTGATCACAGAAAACCATTAAGAAATCTCTCTACAATCTAATTTCTTCAAAACCTCTTTATTAAAATGCTTAACTGTGATGGTAACTCTAAATACGGACATGTCAAAGGCCCAACTCTAAAAACCCATTACACTGAAAAGATGAGTGACCGAATTATGGAAAATAAATAAAACGGAAAGAGGGTGGCCAAGATACAGATTAAAGACACATTTAGATGTTAGTGAAGCTCACCGTTGTTAACAGAAGAACAAATGCTTTCATTCTGTCACCGTAGGATTATAAATAGCTGAACTAGTAAAATTACATGAATAAAAAGAAACAGCCCACATAACAGGATCAAGAACACTTTATGTTGTTGAACTTTATACACTTTTAACACAACACAAGAGAGTAAAAAAAAAGCCAACACACAGTGCAATGAGAGGATCAACAGAAGCTGTACCTACCGTGCGGTTTATAAATTAACACATTTAAAACACAATAAAACACATTCAATAAGAATGCGCAAAATGTAACTAATGTATTCAAACTGCTAAATACATACGACATGCGTTGTGGAATCAGGCTATATTCTACTTTTTGTAGGAATTTTTTAAACCAGCAGACAAAAACCTATATCTGTATAATAGCAGCTTCTCAACCACTAAAGAAGCATAGTTTTGTATATTTTAAATCTGCATCCATGTTCTGCCTAACTAATGTTATAAAGGAGAAAATCAGTAAAACAGACAACTATGTCCAGGCTTGGAATACCAGGCTTAAATACTGAGCAGTATATAGCAAATTGCATTGTAGGATACATTCCATGCAGTGGGCTATTACATACTGCACATTTTTGCAAATGTAACAAGTCATAGTATGCATTTTATATACTGCGGGAATAGTAAGTATGGTAGTATAGTATTCCGAACACAGCCTGGGCAACTTACACTGAGACACTTTAACTACAGGTGAAACAAAGTAAATTCGAGAGAAATTAAGAGAGCCTTTAGCTGGGGTGCATTGTAAAACCTTTATGACTTCCAATACACTAACCTATAAAGCTTGTTCTTTTTCAAAAACAATTGTAGGAGGAAATTGCAAAAAAAAGGCATCATAAAACTATTTAACAATCAAGTAAATGTACTCAATGTACTCTACTCAAAATACGTATTCTATTATATACTTAACTTAAATTGTTGGTCAAAATACTGTCTGTACATGTACACTATGCAAACATTTCCAACAAAAAGAATAAAGCACAATAATATTTGTGGATAAGGCTCTATTTACCATGGTGTAAAAAGTAAATCCTTTGTTAATCTAGTAAGCATTCTAATAAGATAAAACAACTTTCACAACTGAACCAGAGAAACCAGAAGAAACACTACTATTAACCATAAGGTGCTCACAGTCAGTGTAGATCACTGACGTCCCCTTTAACATCATGACTATATATCAAACTATAGTTCATGTCTAAAACAGAGTAATGCATCACTATTAAAGAAGAAAAATAAAGCTAAGGTTAAAGGTGCACTCAATGAGTTTGTGTTTACTAGCTTTTCTCTGACCCAGTGCTACTGGATTTCATACTGACAAACAGAACAACAGTAAACGTTTGCTACATTGCTGCATGCCAGTGCGATTCCATTATTATTACAGAAATCTAATATAATGAAACCAAGTATTATTACTTTTTGCTCTTCAATCGCATTAGAAATATGGAAGGACAAAGTGAGTGAATTTCATTGTGGGATATAAATCTCTTTTCACCCATCTCATTCAAAACAAATCAATCCAAACTAACTAAATATTAATAAGTTTGTTTAAACTATTACAAACAGAATAACCTTTTCTAGGCTTTGCTGTATATTATATGTATTTAAATCAGTAAACAGGACAGATAAGAAAAATAATCAAACAAAATATCCTTTATTTGCATGCTATATATTAAAAATATATTTTTAAATTAGTATAATATACAACCTATTTGTTGTTGAATTTAAAGCAAAATCACGATATATGCTGTCATTGTATATACACCAAGCTCAACTGGGTCCATCACATGTAAATTTAAACCATTTGTCAAAAGTGCTACTTTTTTATTATAACATTTAAATTGGGGAAATACGGAGTGCACCTTTAACTGTTTTATAAGTTAATGTAAAACACTAGCGTTTAGCAGCCAAATTAAACTGCTCACCTGCCCTTCATTTTAACTGACAGGCAGGCATGCAGATAGACAGAGGTATTTTTTAGCTATATGAAGTACTATATAAGTACTATACTATATATATAGTATATGAAGTAAGTATATCACAGCAAAAAACCCTAAACTAATGGCAGTACCACACAAGAAATTGTATTGCTCCAAAGGTCTGTGCAGAACTGTCACTGGGTTTTCGGCACTGAATAATGAGTGCCACTTATGAAGGACAAGTTTCACAGGTGAGTGCAGTCCCGATCTATGACCACCAGGGGGAGTGTGTAAGTGATTGCGGCACAATGCACTGACGATTAATGACATAGAGAAGATCTCTCCTGAAAGTGCTGGAAAAGAGTGGTGTCGAGAAGGGAAGAAGAGAGCTGTTGGGTTATTTAAAAAAAGATCAGGGGCTTTTTTCTTCTACCTTGTACCCAGGAACAGATTTGTGTTGGATAGAGCGTGGAGTGGCGTCTTTGCTCTGGGTGCCAGTTCGATCTTTGTTTTTGACTCTGGATTGAATACCACTGTCTTGGCTGTCTCCATCTGAAGTGTTTCCAGATGAACTGTCCTGTAAGAACAGCAACAATAAACTTATAGTTACTTTCTGATTACATCTAATAACTCCACTTCAATCACATGGCTCCATTCTGATATGTAATCCCTGCTTTTCATAATCCAATCAATACCTGATGAAACAAATTTAAGTCCTGTCTTACCTTCTTCTTTCCTGTTTCACTTTAAAACACTTAAAATCTGTTTGCCCTTGGTAGGCACATCTGGTTCACATTACATTAGATATAGTGAGGGAAAAAAATATTTGATCTCCTGCTGATTTTGTACGTTTGTCCACTGACAGAAAAATAATCAGTATATAATTTTAAAGGTAGGTTTATTTTAACAATAAGAGACAGAATAACAAAAAAATGCAGAAAAATGTTTCAAAACAGTTAATGGTTAACTGCTTTGATCTTGGCTATGGTGTAGAGTTTGAAATCTGATTGATTGACTGCCTCTTTGGACAGGTGTCTTTTATACAGGTAACAAACTGAGATTAGGCACACTCCCTTTAAGAGAGCGTTCCTAATCTCAGCTCGTTACCCTAATAAAAGACACCTGGGAGCCAGAAAGAGATTGATAGGGGAACAAATACTTATTTTACTCATTAAAGTGCAAATCAATTTATAACTTTTTTAAGATCATTTCTTTGTCAGTGGGCAAACGTATAAAATTAGCAGGGGATCAAATAATTTTTTCCCTCATTGTACCTTTGCAGCAAAAAGCTATATTTGTAGCCGCCCAAATGTGAGCATCTCATTCTACATAATCCACACTCAAAAATGCAATTTTTAACTAAACCAACAGATTATCACAATGCAAAATCAACTTACAGAGGAACCTTTATTTTTCTTGGCGTCGTCTTTGCCGTCTCCATCATCAGAATCTTCATCACTGTCTAAAGCTGGCAGCTCTGGGTCCAGGGGAGGCTCATATAGTGCCGTGTTCAAGGGCAGGTATCGCAATTCATTTGGAGAATACCTACAAACACACATCATAAGATTAGTTCAACAGTGGTAAAACCTGGTCAAATTAATTATCAGTTACACAAAATAAATAGGATAAATAACTAAAAGAAAAACCAGAAGCACTGGTTTCAACAATAAAGAACAACGGAAAACTTACCTTTTGTAGTATTCCTGAAACTGGCCAGGGATGAGGGCAACTGGGTATGGACCCGTCTTGGTTCTTTCTGGAGGGATGACTTTGTATTTTCCTTGAGGTACCTGAATAATCTATAAGAGTGAAAGAGAGATTATATTATATTTACCTCTATTTGTGAAGTCAACATAATTATTAGTAAAAAAACACACAAATAAAAAACACCACTATATGCATTCAGGCTATAAGTACACAATATAAGCCCATCTTACATGTGTCTGAAGATCAAAATAAGCTCTTCTCTCCTCCATGCGCTCTCGGTTGAAATTACTGTTGAATTCAGCAGCTTTTTTAGCAGCTTTCTTTATATACTCTGGCACTTTACTGGCTTCAACTTTCTGAGGATTCTGTTGCTGCATTTGCTAAAAATTAAAAAAGAGTCAAACCATTAGGACGTGTATAAGACAAATGACCATTTCATCAAGAACAAATAACCTAATGGCTGGATGGACAGAGACAGAAATACACAATAAAGAAATGGGCACAGAAGTAACATTTACGTACAACACTGTGTGTTACTCACCGCACTAAGTGTGCTCACAGAGTACTCTTTAGTTATTCTCTGTCGCTCTTTCTCCTGGAGAATAACAGAGTACTCTGCATGTTTGGCTGGGTACTCTTTAATCATCAAATCAATGACCTCATCACTGCGTAAAGCAGTAAGACCTACAGAAGGGAGGGGTGTCAGCACTTATCCTCACACTAGACTGTTATTAAAATAACTGATGTATGAAATAAAGCTACAGGAGAAAGATCAAGTGTAAGAATAAAGATGTCAAATAGTTATTGCATATTTTTTAAATACATTTCCATTGGATATAAATGCAACAAACAAACTGAGGATATAAATGCTATAGAAACAAAGTCTGAATATAAAAAACAATTAATACCTAATGTACACTGTGTTTCTGTAATGACGTTCTGCTCTCTTAGATAAAGTTTCTCTTTATGAGACAGGTCTCTTCTTTCCAAATCTGGTGTCAAGTGCGATAAAGAAAATAAGTGACTCATAATATCCTCACAATATGTCAAGTCCCACAATACAGAAATTGTATACAGAATACAGTTCATTGCCAATACCTGGATATTTGCGTTTGAATGACGTGACTCCTAAATATTCGCTGACTTGCTCTTGTAACATATAGTACTCTCCCGTGTCATCAGGAGGCCATTTATATTCTGTAAGATTTTCAGCAGGGAAATATGTTGGTCTGTAATCAGATAACAATGATTTAATACAACATCTTCAGTAATATCATCACAGGGTAATGATACTTACACAGTGACTTTATTAAGATTTGTATGTATTTTAATAATGAGTTAAATGTGCTCACCCCAGCTCATTGTTGGATGTGTCACAGCTCCTGGAACTGTCCCCTGAACCCATCCTGCGCCTCTTTGGGGCTTGACTGCCATCACTGGAGTTCTCCTCAATGTCAGCCTTAAAGAGAAAATACATCAATAAAGGTCTGTCACGGAATCTTAACAATCAGATCCTCTCAGGACAAATGTTAAATAGACATTCCAGATCAAAATTCTAAAAAGATTCACCTATGTACTGTATTTTCTCTACAGATTCTGGACGTGATACTCTGTTTGCCGTTAATCAATTCACCTCCACTAGCAGGCAGTAAATAAACAAAGGCGACTGTGCCGGATATCATCGTTATTATGGAGTCATAAACTGCACAAATATATAATTAAAAAGCGTCAATGTTGCAACTCTGTTGAATGCAACCAGATGTAGCAATAAACACACAGAAACCTTCATAGACTGCGTCCCAGGAGTGGCAGGATTACTGTCGCACGGTTTAGGCGACAATACAGTCGCCATGTCGACGTCTTCCTGCTAAAAAAAGAGTGAAGAAAAAGTGTTACAGTCCGACTGGAAACTGGGAAAAAGAAAAGTGTTCCGACAAAACACAGACAATACAGTCCTTTTACTAAACCTATTACCACACACTCGTAGTATTATCATCAAGGTTTGTTATGGGTAAACAAAAATAATACAATTTTATCATTCACGATTCATCCTTAATATTACAATTTTACTATCAATTTTTTCATCAGTCAATATAAAGAGATAAATAAACAATTGTGAACCTGCTGTAAATTATGTAAAGTATATATAAAAGGTGAATATTGTAATAGGCTAATATTATAGTGTTATGTTACACTGAAGTATGTTTCAATTAAAATAATGTTTATTTTAACGTTATTCAACTAATATGTGGACTATCGGACTATTATAAACACTGTGAAAAAAATGCCCTATCAAACTATATCAAGCTGTACCATCTCTTACGAAATTTAACCATGGCTTTCTTATAGTAAAAACGTAGTAACCATGTTTATTGCCATATTGATTACCATTTGTATAACCACAGTTTTACTACAGATACTATAATTAAACTATGGTTGCTGCAGCAAAACCATGATTAATTTGTGGTTACCATGTTTTAACTATAGTAACCATGGTTAATTTTGTCAGGGATGAATTAACAATATTAACGTGTACTAATACTACACATATGTATTATGTAAAATATATAATACAATTATATGTTTATAAAAACGTTTTTATATTTAAATTAAAATTAAACATTTCTGTAAGCTAAAATCAAATACAGGCATAAATATTACCATACAATACTACTTTAAATAAGTTTAAGATAAGGTACTAAAATTAACTGAAAATAAATAAAAACTAAAATAAAAACAAGACTGAAAGATAAATAAAACAAACATATATAGCAATATAAAAAAATAAATTACAAAAGCACAAAAAGCTAAACATTTCACTAAAATTAACACGAAAACTAAGAATATACAAACAAATTATATTTTAATATAATACCAAAACTCTGTACAATCTGAATGCATTTACATTATGTTTTTCCTTAATGCTTTGCAGGTGCGCGCGCAGTGTGTGGTGTAACAGGAAGTGAATCTCTACTGCTGCTGCTGGTGGCTGAAAGAGGTTGATTCAGACTGTGCGGCGGCTTCTGTCGGCTCCTGCCCTTTAACAATGGACAGCAAGGGA
The DNA here is from genome assembly GCA_036877575.1 of Botia almorhae. Taxonomy (NCBI): domain Eukaryota; kingdom Metazoa; phylum Chordata; class Actinopteri; order Cypriniformes; family Botiidae; genus Botia; species Botia almorhae. Next base: position 36,661 of record JAZGTJ010000652.1, on the reverse strand, counting down.
AGAAGAGTGGTGGTTTGTGATAACGGAACAGGGGTACGTCCTAAAATTTGACACATGGCATGTATTTCGACTCGTTTGTCTCTTGTTTAAAGTTAAATAAGAGTGAGACAGACACAGCCCAAACAGGAAGTCCTAAGGCAGGTATGAGGAATGTCTGACAGCTGCAGTAAATACATTCACTCAGTCATCACGACATATTCTCCTCCGCGTGTTATGCGATCGGTTTTACGTTTCTTTATTTCTGGCCGAAATATTTCTGGCGTTTCTTTGTTTTCCTGTTTAAATTCCATTGATGTTTATTCAGTAGTCATCCGCATTAACGCCTTGCTGCGGTTTTATTTTAAACACGGCATGGTTGAAGGATATAAGTGAGTTTGGTCATTATATAATGATACACACAATGGGATTCAGTAACCAGAAACTAGAAAAGAAGAAAAACCCTGGATCAGTTGCATGCCCAAACCCTAAGGGCCCATCTCTGCAGAACAAAAGGGGCGTTTCTCAATTACTGGGCGTTTTCAAACCGGGTTAGGCATTTTATGTTCCGCAAACGCCCCTTTTGTGTTCCGTAGAGACCTATACTTCCATTCATGGAAATACCAGTGCTATCCTAGCCCGCTAGCTTTTTCTAGCCTTTAGCTTTAACTGTTGCTTTTTTGCATACTGCTACTTTTTCTAGACAAAACTTCGGTTAGTCCCTCACTATGTGTGGTATCCAATAAATGTGGGGTCAAACCGACTGGTTTATTAAGGAGATGTGTGCTATGTCTTTTATAATTGATCTGGTAGTGCTGGAGCGATGGCCACTTGTTCATAATAAAGCAACGCTTTACATAAGAAAGTCTTAAATCCGACGTCATGATCACCACCTTATAGCGCATTTGTCACATTTATGTATATATTCATACTATTAATATATTGTCTGTCTTTTATATACTATATATATATATATATATATATGATGTACCTCAGAAGATAAATGACTTTTTTTAGAAACAAGGTTCTCTGTCATATCTTTTAATATCTTCAGTGAATTTTCAAACTTTAAGATGGTGAGCATTGACATAGCCATTGACAAAGTTTATCTATCTGCAAAGTAGTTATGAATGTCATATTTCAACAAGTACATTTCAAAATAAACTATAAATATAAATCAATACATGATTGCAGGACACTGTGCTGGTAAGCAAGTGTGTATAGTGTGATAGTGTATAGTATGACATAGGCCTGTGACTGGTTTACAGGTTTACAAACTGTACGGCACTGTTCTTTGTTAAACTGCTTTGATATAATGTGTATTGCAAAAAAAAAACAGTTAATTGAATGATGTAGCTTCTCCTAAAAATGCAGGGATAGTTTTAATGTCATACTGCAACAACTCCTACAAGCCCTACAAGCCCCAAAATTCATCAGTTAAACACTGTATACATTGCAGCTGTCATGTCCCAAAGTCCCAACATGCATTGCATTGCTGATGTGACATTCCCATTCTCTATAGAAGCTCTATTAAATTCTGGGTAAATGTTTTGTTTTGACCCCATATGCCTTTGTGCTAGTGAGTTTAGGGAAGTATTTTGGTTTTCTGTTATGATTATGAAAAATGTCATCACTGTAGGTCATTCCTGCTACAGCAGGTACAGTCACAATAACTTGAATCATTGTTCAAGGGGAAAATTGGACAATATAATGTGTTTTTCACCTTTTCTAAATGTAAAAACACCTAGAGAGGCAGGTTGAGAAGGCGATGAGAAGACAATAAAGAGCAAATCTATCAATGTTGTTATTGATTGAACCCACTGCATATCACTTAATAATTAATCGCATTGATAAGTGTTTTTAAAAGTTTTGTATTTTTTTGGTTTAATAACTAACATTACTTGTGTGTATGACTGTTACTCAGCTTTTGAATTAACAAAACTTGCATGCAGCCACTACAGAACTGTTCACAAGGTTTTAGGGATTTGATTTTGGTTGTCATTTTGCTGAAATGAATATGTATCTATATAAAAAACAATGTTGATGTCTGTCCTCTCAATGTGACTTAAAATTTCTGATTTGTATCCATGGCAGTGGGAAAGTGGCAATTTATAATGACAACAATAAAACAACAGTTACATCGAAATGTTTCTAACAAAGAAATTAATAGACCTTTGTCAGCTTGTTGAACACATTTTTTATATTTCTATCATATAATGACTGAAGCAGTGAGTAACAATGTTTTCATGGTATGTTCACATTTCATACAGTGAAATCAACAGTATTTCACATTTTGAACTTTTAGTGTCACAGCTTTGATTTTTACGACTCTAAACCAGCACAGCCCATCTACATGTCAGATAGCCAATAAATGAAGCTAAAAGTCTTTTGTCCATTTTTGGAATACAATTGAAGTGAGAAATAAAACATTGGTTTATGCGAGCCAAAAATAGACTGGGGCAGTTTACTGTTGTATATTTCATAGAGACATAGAGCAGAGAAGCACTATTAAACACTCTTAAATGCTGTCTCGATGGGATGTTAGTAGTCAGATATTTTAATTGAGGATAATATTAGATAGATAATATTGATTACTTTATAATACTCAGATTTATTTGTGGTTGAAGCAAATCTAGTTGGCCTAAATGATAGTGGTGCCTGCACAGTCATTTTCTCTCTCTCTCTCTCTCTCTCTCTCTCTCTCTCTCAATCCTTTAGTTTGTCAAGTGTGGCTATGCAGGATCCAACTTCCCAGAGCACATCTTCCCAGCCCTGGTGGGCAGACCCATCATCCGATCTACAGCCAAAGTGGGCAACATTGAGATTAAGGTGAGGTTCAGATTGCTTAGTGCTTATCTCACACTATACTCTCTGCCTGTGCAAATGATCAACTGAGAATTTATCTCAGGTTATGGCATTTTATAAATGACAAAAGGCAAATTATTTATATTTGCATTTATATTGTTTTCCAGTATGAGACTTAAGCATTTCCTTCTTTTGGTTGTGTTTAAAGAAAGCCCTTGTTCTCTCATGCCCTTTGACATGCTTTTTCAAACTGAAACTCTTTCCTTCTTGTTCTTCACATGGTGAAGTAGAATAACAAAAAAATGGTAAGTGCATTCTGTACGTGTGCTTTGTTTAACACTTGCTGCCTGCTGGGGGAAGGGTTGCACCACGCAGTTGCAACGAGTGTCCATATAGTTGCTCTTAATGTTTTTAACTGTATTTTGTTCCGTTTCTTATCCTTCCTAATTAGTGCTGGGCAATATAGCTGACAATCTGTATTTTTCAGGCTTTTGGCAATGCTTATGTAATGGCTCTGAAATGGCATAAAAAGTTGTGTGTTTTTCCAATCAAAAGACCATTGTTTTAACCAAACAGCTATTAAAGCCTGTCAAAATGTGAAATGTTTAATGCAAGAAGTAAAGTAAAAAAAAATCAAGCCATGTTATCCAGTTCATTTCACTAAACGACTACATGGAATAATCATGTTTAATCAGTTTTAAAAATTTCAAAGTTAAAACTGATTAATCAGTTTTATCAATTTTTAACATATACTTCAATATATGGTAAAAACAGCAATATGTATCTGCAGGGGTTGGACAAAATGTGAACACCTATTGTTGATTATCTTTGTTTATTTTTGTTATTATATAATGTCTACATTACATGTCAGTGTAAACAAGTTGTGTTAGGAGAGAACTAAGTAGACCAAGAAGGATTGTGTTTGGACTACTGCAGCAGAAGTGACAGCAGAACTCAACATTCACCTTAAAGACCCTGCTTTCACTGCAGAGAACTTCACAAAGCCAACATCCTTTGGGCTGCAATTGGTAAACCATTGATCAAAGTCACCAATGCTAAAATGAAAACTGGTGTCATGATAGCTGTACAGCTGAAGACTGGAAATGAGTAATACGGTGATGATGAATCATTATTTACATTCCCAACAGCTGGTAAAATTTTTGTGTGGAGAACCCCCAAGGAACTTTACAACTTGGACTGTCTGGTTCCAGCTCTCAGACATGAGGTGGATATGTGAAGATTTGGGCAGCCATATCTTGGTATTCTGCTTGCCCTATTGCAAGCCTAAATGGTCAAGTTACTACTAGCTGTTATGGTCCAAATGTTATTTCCAAACAATTATGCCATGTTTTTTAAAACAATAATTCACACATACACACAGCCAGACACACAGTTCAGTCTTGGTCTGAGGAGCATCAGTATAAACTTAAACATCTGCCCTGTCATTAAACCAGTGTGAAAGGTTTTAAAGAGAAGACGAGCAGATTTCCTGCTCCAACTGCTCTGAAGCAACTGGAAGATGTTCTGATAGACGAGTGGTACAAAATTGGAGTCTATTCAAAAGTTGTTTGAATTTATTTCAAGAAAGTTAGAAGCTGTATTAAAGGCAAATAGTGGTCTAATACCTTATTAATAAAGAGATATCACTTGTTTCCCTGGTGTTCATATTATTTTGTCCAATACCTGCGTATGTATATTCAGAGTTTTAAATTGATTACTTAAAACAGTTTGTGAATCAGTAAACAGTCATGAAATGTAGTCAAATAAATAGTCAAATAAAAAGCCTTAAAACGGTCACTTTATTTGCATTGTTTATTTTCATAAGCAATAATCATCATTATTATATTGTAATATTTTATATATCGCCCAGCCCTACTTTGTGCTTGTATATACTGTGACGAGTCTCTCCGGGCGAATCAGCGTCGCCCTGGCAACCGAGGCGCCGCACCTGCATCAACTCATCAATACATATATTTTTGTAGCTAAATCACAGTCGTGAATGAATCGGAGTGTCTTTCTAACATTAAACGTTTTCTTTCCTCCTTCGGTCCAGTTTTAAATGTCTGTTTTTACTCAGATATTCACCACAGTGCAACGTAGATGGAAATCTTACACTGTATTTTGTCTGTAAATGTCTTTCACAGCACATGGCAACAATTCAAAGCCGCACTAGACATTATAGCTTAAGTTTCTCCTCCTCCAGTCTGAAATAGATTTTGCAGAAGTTAGCCTCACTGTGGAGGGAAATGTTGATGTCTTTGCACTCTGTACAGCTGCCAGTCTCTCTGTCTGTTGAACAACCTCTGGCATCCTAAAATAATGTTTGAGAAACAAAGAAAAAGCCAATCATAAAGCTTAAATATATTCTAATGTGTCATAAAAGATTCTGTCCATTGCATATTGTTTCTCTAAACACGTGCTGAACTTCATTTTCTAGAGAGCCTCATTTTTCCCATTTCAGATAAACAAGATGTTGATAAAAGCAAGCTGTACCTAGGAAGGTAGTCAGACGGATCAATTTTAAGGGCAGCACGACTCCATTGAAAACACATGGCACTGCCAGACGCATCCCATATCAGTGCCAAAGAACAGCCAGAGCTTTTGTTCTCCTCTGCAGTGCATACGTTAACATCCAGTGCTGTCTTGCTGGTTAATACTGGTGTTTGCAAAGGCAAGCATTACTATTCTATTGCTCGTACATAGGGTCCATTGATTTTTAAAGCATTAAACTTTGGCATATAACTTGTTCCACACTGTTCGAGCCACTGAAAATATCCTGGTAACCACCAAAAAATGCTCTAGCCAGCATTCAGAACCCCTTAGCATTCGCAGAGCGACATTCTGGCATTGGAACATTGAGTTTTGCGTGAAAACCTAATATGCAAATGAGTGTTGCAGTATTACTAAGACAGCGACTAAAAGAGACTGTGACTAAAAACAAATGTGTGAGAGGTTTTCTCTGGGGTTAAAGTGTGTAGCAGAGAGAAGCCTACATGAATGGAAAAAGACTAACACAGTTTTGTGCATGCAGACTTGCAGTTGTGTGCATGCTGGTTACTAAACCACTCACAGGAGTGAAGCATTTGTCCATCCGCCCATCTCATCCTTTCAGCTGTGCAATGCTGTGCTTGCACTCCATATAAACTCCATACAGACTGTGGATCGGGAAAAGCCCAGAACATAATCCAGGAGTTTCCCAGAACTTTGCGTATGGCTGGGCAATATACCTAAAAAAATGTAATACAGTATAAAGTTTCATATTATTTGGTATGGATAATTATTGATAACTTTAAATAAACTGAGACCAGCAGGAAAAAGGGCACATCTTAAATAGACCTGCATAATTATTTACATTTTAACTGTATTACTGTCAAATGCTTGGTAATTTTAAACAAAACATTTTGAGCAAATATAAAACTTTTCTTTGAAGGTTTATTTAACAATAGCCTTCAACAGTTAGAAGCAGTGAGTGATTATCTCTTTTAAACGAAGTTCACGTTTACTTAAGACATAAGTGACTGTGTGTAAATGTACCTTGTGTTTTTGACATAATCTTGCATGTATTTGACAGTTTAAGCAAAATAAGATGCAAGAGAACTGCAAGAGAACTTAATTGCGAATTCATGCTGTCCTGTGTTTGTGAACGTGGTCATACGTGTGTCAGAATAGTGTGCAAGTAAATCGTTTAAAAGTTGAAACAGATATGGCATTAAAACGCATAAAAAAAACTATTCATCATATGATGGTGAATAACAGCGATGTCTACAACAGATATATACACTGTTTAATGGAGATGTGAAGGTGTATCATGCTGCATGGACGAGCATGCGCAGCCATAGAATATAGACTAGCATGATCCAACTATTTTTCTGTTAAAGCAGAGAGAAAAATCCACAATTCGTGCAGCAGGTTGCACATAAGCGACTAGTCGTAAAATGTTTTAAAAATGATAGACTGTTTATGATCCAGGGACTGCGACTGCACATTTAAATGCATTTAAGTGAAACTACCGAGTGTTATATAGAGCTTTTATCTACCGGTATTGATAAAGCTGTACCGTCAATAATTACTGATACTGTTTTATCGCCCAGGCCTAGCTGTGCATTTGTTATGGAAATAGTAATGCTGGGCTGCCACACCAGTACTATAAGTAATGGATAAGATGCTTCTGAGGTACACGGATGGGTTTGGTTCTATAGCAGTGAGCCACAGTAGTTTTATAATTTCTGACCTGATTTCACAGGATCTAATGGTGGGAAATGAGGCGAGTGAGCTGCGCTCTATGCTAGAGGTAAACTATCCCATGGAGAACGGCATTGTCAGAAACTGGGATGACATGAAGCACCTGTGGGATTACACCTTTGGACCAGAGAAACTTAACATCAACTCGCGCAACTGCAAGATCCTTCTCACAGAACCTCCCATGAATCCCATCAAGAACCGTGAGAAGATCATAGAGGTGCAATGTAGTCAAAAAATCACATAAGTATTTCACCCACAAACAAACAAATGTAATACAACATAGTTTTCTATGATATTACGGTGAAAACTACTGTAATGTAGTTATCTGTTGGATAAAACTCAGGATCTGTTTAAAACAATACAAATAAAATTACCATGATGGATAAATTCACAGTTTAAATATATATTTTCCACATGTGCATTTTCATTATTTTATAATGAATGAGGTTTTTGTTATTTAGACATTATTACCATGACAATTAAGCACAATGAAAAACAAGATCATAGCAAATGCATAGCAATACACACTACACAGGTACCGTAAAGCAATGCCCTGATATCATAACTAGTTTTATAAGTGACTAACAACACCACAAACTTTTCTTAGGAAAATATAAATATCTAGTTTTGTAATGAAAATTTTGTTCTTGGCATTTAAATCGGTATGTTTAAAAAATGGGAGATTTTTGGGAATTGCATGAAGCCTGGTGTAAGAAACATTTTTTTACTCTGTAAAAGACATTTGTGTTTAATTTATGTTTCACAGTATTTCTCTTTGTACCCATTGTCCTTTAGGTCATGTTTGAGACATACCAGTTTGCAGGTGTTTACATCGCCATCCAGGCTGTGCTTACACTTTATGCTCAGGGTGAGCACATCACTGTATAACAAACCTCTGTCTACAGGACTTACTATAAGTTTATTATGCTATGCCACTTGGATTATTGTATCAGTGTTTGTTTTTTGGGTTACCCCTAGGTCTTCTGACAGGAGTGGTGGTCGATTCGGGCGATGGTGTGACCCACATCTGCCCCGTGTATGAGGGCTTTTCTCTGCCCCATCTGACGAGAAGATTGGACATCGCAGGGCGAGACATTACACGCTATCTCATTAAGGTACAGCTCTCCTTCAGAGATTATAGTGTGTGCATATCACCACTGCATGCTTATGCATCAGCTAAAAACATACTGTTGTTATGGAACCTCGTGTAAAGCTGAAGTGTGTCTTGTTTTATATTGTTAAAATACTGTCTCCTATTACAGCTGAATATTCAGAGATAAGTATTTTGATTGATATGATTGAAAAAGATCAGCATTTTTGCATTTTTGTTTGGTGGCACTAGTGAATTGCCCAGTTAACTTTACATTGGCTAAAATTTGTATACATGCACCAAAAGTAAAGCTATCTAGCTTAATGTGTAAGTGCTTTTTGCGTTATTCAGTCTTATGTTGTGTTCCATTTAACTGGACAGGTTCTTTTAAGAGGAGTAGAGGAGCACTTGAAGTCTTCCAGCTTTGAAACTTACACAAAAAAACAAATGTGCCAAAAACCAAATCTGACATTGCCCAAACATTTTGGCCCCCAGAGAGTAGACAGTTAATGATAAACGTAATAAATAAACTGATAAGCCCATTGCATAGCATCGCTCAAGTTCCATAATTTGGCTTTGTTCAGAAAACTTCTTTGTTGGTAATCAAATATCTGCAAAGCATTGCCATTAAAGTATTTTTTCAAGTAGTAAATGTCTTTTAATGCCTTTATGGCATCAGGTAGGAAACTAAGACATCGGGCAGGAATATCCCACCTCTGGCTTAAAATAGAGTGCAGCTCAGAAATGTATTTTGTAAATTATACTGAGAATGTGAGTGTTAAATACTTTTGTCATCACACAGTTGCTCTTGCTGCGAGGGTATGCCTTCAACCACTCTGCAGATTTTGAAACAGTGCGCATGATGAAGGAGAAGCTCTGCTACGTGGGATACAACATTGAACAGGAACAAAAGCTGGCTCTTGAGACCACCGTATTAGTGGAGTCCTACACGGTCAGTTTTATGTGACAACTGTAACTGTAAGAACTGTTGTGGACCGTTTTAATGCAGAGTTGCATTCTAAAAAGGTGTTAACAGCCTGCGGGGCAGTAGAGTACTTTTCACTGAAACATTCAAACGTTACAGTTCAGAAATGTTACAGTCTGTGAGGCAGAAGCTTTACTGGCAGGAGTTTTTAGTATGTGTTTTTACAGATTACCCATTGGGACACATAAGTATTATGGGTTTCCATGGTAATATGCATTCTGGATTGGATTTAGCATTAGGGAAATTCTTCAGTCTATACTTTTACATCCTGTGAGTGAAACAGCTCAAACTGCTCTATTCTGATGCTAGGTATGTGATTAAGCAGGGTGGCCTCAAGGGGGCAGCAGTGGGCTGATACGTCTCTGTGTAAAGGCAGTGAAATAAATGTTTTACCCGAGGTTCCGTCATTTCTTTGATTTCTGTGGTTTGGTTGTGGAATTTTGCTTTCCTTTCAAAACCTTTTCTGTTAGATGACATACAAAAAAATCAAATCAAATGAAACACGTTTTTAAACAAGGGGAGCAGTGTGGTTCTAGAGTTGCTTAACCAGCATGTAACATCATTTCCCTGGCTGGAAAGCTCTGCGTTTCCGACCTCTGGACACTCCTCAATGGGCCCTTTATATCCTCCCACGCAGCCTGTTCCTATTTTCTCATTAGTCATCACGGTTAGGCCTGGTTGCGGGTTACCCATCAGACCTTTGCTCAGTCCAGCCAGTCAAACAGAAATTATCGGGGCAGATTTCAAATAGTGATGCATGTGATAAGCAGCTGGCCTAATGTTGATGCAAGGTGTGGTAATATACCACAGTATTTATCAGGGAGGTTTTGTCGTTTGAGTACTTATTGTTTTGTTTCCATTGAGGACAGTGTAAGGAAATCGCGTTGATGTGCTCATAGCTGAACAAGTGTGCTAAGTGATAAAGCTATAAATATGCATTAATGTAACAATGCATAGTAATAAACAGCAATATTTAGCCAAATGTTTTTACACATACAAAAATGTTTTAGTATATGACAAACTGCCAAAAATCAAAAGTGAGTTTTTATTTTAAGTCATAGTATATAGTGATTATTGGATATAACCCATCCTAAGTTAACCATTTGGTAAAACATTTTATATTAATGACTTTGCAGTATGATTCATTTAAGCTTTAAAACTGTGTCTGCTCTCTGTGTATGTGCAGCTCCCCGATGGTCGAGTTATTAAGGTGGGCGGCGAGAGGTTTGAGGCCCCAGAAGCTCTGTTTCAGCCCCACCTTATCAATGTGGAGGGGGTTGGAGTGGCTGAGCTCCTCTTCAACACTATACAGGCAGCAGACATTGATACAAGGTGAGCTTGTGTTTAGATGCTTATGTTCCATAGATTAAAGGGTAGTTCACTTCAGAATGAAAAATCCTTTCATTATTAACTCCCAATCATGTCATTCCAAACCTAAATGGCTTACTTTGCTCAGTGTGATATAAAATGAAATGGTATGGTAGTTTACATATATATAATTATTATGTAATATAATATATTATTGTTATATTTTATATAATAATATGAAATATAATATTATAATATAATGTATAATAATAATATTGTAAAATAATGTATAATAATAATATTGTAAAATAATATATAATAATAATATTGTAATATAATATTATAAGGAAAAAATTAGCGTATAAGTCATTTATTACTGAAAGTCTCTGCCAAACGCTCTCTTTTGTCTCATTTGTGTTTCAATGAAGAAAGAAATTGGTAAAGGATGTGGAATAAGTGTGAGTAAACATTTTTTGGTGAGGTATTTGGTAATAAATAAACCATGCAATAAAACATGCATGTACATAAGACTGTATCCTGACGTCTTCTGTCATCTCTCATTTTAGGAATTTAATATGAATAAGCCTCACTGTTTTTATCTGTCTGCCTTCACCACCCCCAACTCTCCCTCTCTCTGTATCTCTGTCTCAGGGCTGAGTTCTATAAACACATTGTTTTGTCCGGAGGATCCACCATGTATCCTGGTCTGCCCTCACGACTAGAGAGGGAACTTAAACAGCTTTATCTGGAGCGAGTATTGAAGGGAGATGTTGACAAACTCTCTGTAAGTTTAACCAGTCAACACACATCTAAATGTGCTATTTAAGTTCCACTTAAATTTTTGTGGTAAAAATTATTCAGAATTTAGTTTTTCATTACACTGTCTTTGACTGTATTAAATTTGCTGTTTATACATTGACTTCAGTGTAAGCAGCCTCTTTAGATGGGCAATAAGCAGAAGCGTTTGCTGTGCTCGCACAGCCATAGGCTTGCTGTCGAGTCCCTATAGTTTTTATCTACCCCAAATAAAACTGTATTACATAGTGACAGGACCAGAAAACAACCACGCAAACTGTTAAGATCAGTGGTGAAATCATCAGGGACCTTGTTAAAAATAAACTTCAGCCTCTATTATCGGAATCAGACAAAAGGATATTCAGAGCTGCAAACGTGTTTATCTGTTTTGTCTCAGAAAGCACAAAAATGTTTTCAAAGTACAATTGACTGTGTTATCACAAAAAGATGTAAATTTGATTCCTCATAATAGGACCACCTTAAAAAGTTAAATGTGTCATAATGCCTGCTTTGCACCAGCAGGTGGGGCTTTGTTACCTACTTCTGCACTTGCTCTGGTTTTCCAGTGTAAGAGTGAGCCAGTTGAGCAGTGTTAGATGTCTGGTTTACACTCAGACTTGCCCAGCTGGGCTCCATCTTATTTTGAATCTGGCCACTGGCCTGAAAAAGCATTTTGGGGAGTCTGAGAGCACCCACATGTCAGACCACTATATTAGATGATCAATTACAGATAGCCCGTTCGATATGGGCGAACGGCATGTCTGTCTGCCTGTCCCAAAACTGTTTTTCAAACAAATTAAAAACCCATTTACTTTACACCAAAGCCTCCATGAGGCTCTTTCACCTGTTAAAAGTTTGTTCAGGGTCCGAGAGCAGATGAACACAAATTGGCTCCAGAGGAGTTCACATACACTGTACACCTCATTATTCTCCCATTCAGGTTTGCCTCTCGACTCACAGCCAGACAGTGTGGCTTTTTATATGTATTAAAGAGATCTATTCAAAGGGTTTTTTGGTATGTGGGTCAGCGTCCTCGCTGTTCTCCTCCCCTGAAAAGTCTTGTCACACTGTCTATTTAATACCCCCATAGAAATTCAAGATCCGGATCGAGGACCCTCCCCGGCGCAAGCACATGGTGTTCCTGGGTGGGGCGGTGCTGGCTGACATCATGAAGGACAAGGACAACTTCTGGCTGACACGGGAAGAATATCAAGAGAAGGGAGTGCGTGTCCTGGAGAAGCTGGGAGTCACTGTCAGATAAACGCGTAGAGCCGTGTGGCTGACTCCCGCTTCTGTCTGTTTCATGCCGCTCATCTCTGTTGTTCAGCCTGTTCTTTTGGTGAATCACATCATTGATGTGGATGGATGGCTTTGGATTGTGTAGGGTTTTGGGGATGTTTTGTATTGTTTGGTCCTCTGTCATGGCCCTGATGTACCAGTATCTCAGTGTTTATCACTCAATTGCTTGCGTTTGCATAACATATTGGGGGATGTATTGGAATCGGATTGTTTCTTCTATGCATTACAGTTGCATGTCCTCATTATATGTCTTTATATATTAGATAGAATATTACGTTCATAATTTTAAATATGAAAAACCTATTAGTTTCCTTCAGCAAAATATTAAAATTCAAGTGAAAATAGGGTTGAATTTTAAATAATTTCACTACTTAAAACTAAGCAGGTACTGAAAAATCTGACAAGTCTTATCAAGAAATATATTGAGTGTTTCAGTTTTCTTCAATGAAATATTTCAAATAACATGTTTTTATGAGAACATTGTTTAAATTGATAATCAATACATAAGTGTTTCCTATTTTCAATGTTACTTTCTATTATCTACTATTTTGTAATATCACTTTGATAAGTTAATTAATGACATCACTCAAGAGACATCATTTTAAGTAGGAAAACAATGGCACACACATCAATAAGTATTGTTACTGTTTTTTTGTATCCTGTGATGTTTGTTTACCAAATTTCTTTCCTACAATTTTCAAAAGATAGTTTAAAAATATCAAAGTTAACTATAATACTTTAGTTAACATCCACAGTAAGGTAACTCCCAATCTCTTAATCACTTTCTTGCTATTGTGTGAATTAAGTTATTGGTTAGGTAAGGTTAGATGCAACATTTTAAAACATTTAGAAAGTACAGCATTACAAGAATGGTGTAATGTATAACACCAGAGCTTACAAACATGGTCATGACAGGCATTATCATCACTATTGCATTACTGCACAAACTGATAGAAGCTGTAATTAATTCCCGCAGCAACCCATTCAGCACTGTTTACTGTAGGTCAGCGTGGTGACTGAGGACCTGCTTTATCATCTGGGAGACAGGGCCGAAACAAAATGCTTTCTTCCTGGATGTGACTGCAGCTGAAAATGGGCAACCAAAATTGATTGTTTTATATATATTATAGAATCATATAATAATTGTTTCTCTTAGCTGTTCAATTGTTATAATTATTACTGTTATTTTTTACTTTTTATTAATTTCTCTTTTACAGTGCTGTGTCTGGCATAGAATTAAAGAATATTGTTTTATATTGATCAGTTGGACAGTTGCTTTTATTTGGATAAATCAGCACAGGATACTCTTAGGTTCTAATGAAACAGGTTAGAGTGTGTTCTGCCTATTTCACATATATATTAGAGAAACCACTATAATTTAATATTCTTTAAAATGTAACAGTAATCCAGTACTGTAGCTGGTTCTTTTTCTCCTACTTGGCTCATAGCATAACTGCCTAATGCTCATTTAAATAAAGAACATGATTTATATTTAGCTGTTTTTTTATCAAATCTTTATTGTCGTTTCCTATTTAATTGTTGAACTTATTCAAAAACACTATTCTGTATATGTTTTCCTCACATTTCTGATGATCAAACGTTTTCTTTAGCGTCCTGTTCATGATTTAATTCCTATGGTGAAATGTCACATGGTCATAGGGCTACCAGAGGGGGGCATCACAATTGTGTTCTTATTTTGAGGTATGTCTAAAATCTGTGTAATTGTTGATCTTGATAACTAAGACAGTTAACTATTGTTGAGTGTTCATGACTGTAGCATGAAAAAGCACCTGTATAATTACTTTATGGCATCTAAGATTTGCTGATTGGTGCTTATGTGCCAATAGTTAAGGAGAACTGCTTGTAAAGTGGTTATATGGTGTGTATCTCTCAAAGTAAGCCGCTTTAATGAAGAATGTTTATATAGAAAGAAAAGAAGCCCTGATTTACATTAATCAATAAGGAATTTGGACTGTCACTGGCAAACATAACCCTTAGTTCTTAAAATACCTCTCTGCTCCCTTGATGAAAGCAAGTGTAATCCTTAGCTTTCCCTCTGAGTCAAAAGTTACACAGATAAGAACTCTGTGTTTTTCACCTTTGACCCTGATTACACTTTGGAGGAAGTGGTGCACTGAAGTAGCACTTATTCAACTGTTATTGGTATTATGGTAATACTTTACAAAGGGATCCATTTGTTACCATATGTTAACGCATTATCTAATATGAATTAACAATGAACAATATTTTTTATTAATCTTTGTTACTTAATGCAAATAAAATTGTTATTCGTTCTTTCACGTTAGTTCATTGTGCATTAACCAATGCTAACAAATACAATATTTGATTTTAAATATGCATTATTAAATGTTAATGTTATTACTAAGATTAACACATGATGTATAAGTATTTTTTATGTTAGGTCATGTTAACTAAGGTAGTTAACTAATGTTAACAAATTGAAACGAAAGTGTTGGCATTATTATTATGCGAAAAAAAACATGGCATCCATATCAAATTGCATGAAAAATATGTGGGTTAAAATTATAATATATCTAAATGAATATAAAATATCAGCATTTTCTATTTTTAATATTTGTTCATACACTCATATAATAATTTTGTTCGTAAACATACTATAGGCCTACTATAGTGTTAGTCTTATCCCACACATATTATTTGCACTAATACCATTAACATGTCAGACATTTGCTTGTGTTTTACTACTATTCTTTTTTATGTACAGCTGCTTTGAAGCAATGTACCATTGTAAAACTGTATAAATGAAATTGAATAGAATTTAAGATCATATAATTATTACATTAGTCTGGTAATGTTCTGTTGTTGTCATATTGTTTCTGGAACCTCTATGAAAAATGGGTTTTTATGAGCTATAAGTTTTTATATCAACGTTAAACATTGTTAACTAAATGTGGTCACAAGAGTACATAACCCCAGCATCAAGGCATTCGGTGTGCCAGCAGTGTGACGTCATCGCTTCCGCCCTCCCTCCGCACGCCGCTGCTGCCGCTCGCGCTGTTGCTGCACAATAATCCAACATGGAGTAATCAGAGATGGGGCTCGTCGGGGCCACCCTCAGCAACATCAACGCATACTTAAACTACGGGATTTTTAGGGACTCATTAAAGCTCTCTTTCATATGCAAGTCGTGGGAAGTTATTCGTAAGGTCTGTTGATTCGTTTGGATTTTTTCAAGATCCTCCAACATCAGCAACTGGTTAGATCCAGTGAAAAAAGAAACGAGAAAACGCATCAAGACGGAGACGGGGAGCGCAAAACCATTTAACACCACAAAGAGCGACAACAAAACACACTTGCGCTAAACGAAATGTGAGGGATTATTGGGATATGATAAAAATGACGAACGAAACGAGTGCACCCACTGTGGGATTTTTTTGTAGGTGAAACGAGAAAAATGATTGAAGAAACACACCCAAACGAGTAAGTACCTGGAAAGAAATCTATTTTTTTTTCAAGCATCTGTCTTTGTTATGCACATTTGCTGATATGTCAAATCTTTAGGGCGCAGGTAAATCCGAGAGCAGCAGATGACTGTGCTGGAAAAGTTTAGTAAACTGTTTAACGGCGAAATGTTGAGCGTTATTGTCAGTGGACGGGGGAATTGGGCCCACTCCCACGGCCAGGGTTAAGAAGGGAGGGAGAAAGATGGAGTGGGGGTGGATCGGAAATATGTTGTAAAGGGATTTGATTTTTTTAAGGCCCTTTACAATTTCATGCGCGTACACGTCACATGTTGTTTTGCGCCACGAGACATTTAATTTGCTTGTTCTTTTATTCGGCTTGCCAAAATATTTGCTGTTTTTTATTTAAAAAACGCGACGACTTTTTTTGTGAGTGTACTGGAAAGTCTGTTGCAATGGTCGGGTATATCCGCCATTTGTCTTGTTTTTTTAACGTTCTCATTTGCATACAGTGGTTCATTCATAAAACACCAATTCACTCTGTTGGCTGGATGACAATGCGATTATTGCAGGAGAAATATTGCTAATGGGCGTTTGCTGCTTGGGCTGTTCAGTGAGTTCAGTTGGCGTAAATAAGGCCCGTAAAAGGCTGAATTTGTAACTTGTACGCACATTGCGCGTTTACCTAAATAATAGCACGTTTTTTGTAACGCACAGGAGCAGACGTTCAGGCTCTGAATGTGGATTCAGTAAGGATCGACCAATATATTTAGCCTTTATTCGTCCCAAGGCCTATATTTGGATGTGTTATTTGTAGTCTCGACTTTAGGCCACGTCTGAAAATAAATTATATCACAGGCCCGATCATCTTATATTATACAGTGATCCCACAAGCTAAACCTGCACAAGTTAACAAAAGTGGCCTCACGGATGAATTGGAGTCGGCCTGCCAGCTTTTGTAAAACGGAAGGGCGAAGGGCAGAGGAGTGTTGTTTGCGCTCATTCATAAAAGCTGTAGCGTTCAGCCTGCTCAATTCATAACTAAGCCA
This sequence comes from Botia almorhae, assembly GCA_036877575.1. NCBI lineage: Eukaryota > Metazoa > Chordata > Actinopteri > Cypriniformes > Botiidae > Botia > Botia almorhae. The sequence continues at coordinate 19,669 of JAZGTJ010000652.1, read as the reverse complement.
AAGAACCGATCGTTCCTGTGATAAGACAAGGTCGTACCTATTTGGGAATAAAGGTTCATTTCAGGTATTATCAATATGGTACTTTCAAAATAATTTGGTACTTTCACGCAGGTGCTTTAATAAAACTTAAACCGATAACTAAGGCTATTTGGTAACACTTTACAACACTTTAATTTGAGTACATGTTGATTTTAACATTTACTAATTAATTTTTTTTAAATAAAACGTAACATTAACAGTTAGTAATGTTATTATCTAACGTTAACAAATATGAATGCATGCTGTAAAACTATTTTGCTCATTGGTAGTTCATGTTAGGTAACACATTATCTAATGTTAACAAATACAGCAGTGTTACCAAAAGTGTTACCAAATATTTACATGTGTGAATACTGTCAAGTTATATATTTTGTCAGCCAAAACACCACTGTTATTATAGTTGTTTTTACTACAATAACATTGTTATGATGTTAAACTAGCCACCACTGTCATGCCTAATTTTTTTTAGATTTTGCAGAAGTCACAGTAACTAGAGTAACTATTGCAGGTCTGAAACTATGGTTACAGCGGTAAATGTTTGTAAGAGTATACATTATAAACCTGTCTGCCATGTCATTTAGGGACTAGCAGGTGAAGGGTTTTGCTACTCCGTATTATAAATGTAACAGAACTTTGAAAAAAAACAAAATTCCAAACACAGACAGACCATCATATCAATAGTATTGATCCTAGGAACAATGTTCCCAAAAGAACATGTTTGTCTCTGCCAGTAAATAATGCTGAAGACAACAATTTAAAATGACTTTAAGAAAAGGTCACCTTGGACCATTTCTTCACCATTAGGACTATTCCTATTCCCCTGCTGTATGCAGGAAGAATTGATTTCACATCCTCATTTCCAGTCTGACTCACAGAAACAGTGTCCACACTGTAAAACGAAGTAAATAAAACTGTTCCTCTGGGTCAGTGGATTATTATTATCACAGTTTATTTCATGTATTGCATGTTTATATCTGTTGCATTAAATACTTAAATCTGTTGCAAAAAAAAACAAAAACAAATATTGTTGAATCAGTGCCTAGTTTGTTCTACAGTTCTAGTTCTACAGATTTGCTTGAATTTTTAGGAATGATCATTATAAAAATTATAGAAAACATTTTTCTCTATAATTTTTTCGCTGCTTTATAATGGCTGCTAGTAAGCTCCTTCCTAAAGTCTTGTTTTTCTATGTGTCATTGTCCAATATTCAGAATCTTCAGAAATAATTAACCTTGATGTTTTAAAATGATGTGTTTTTATTGTACAAGGACAAGCTCAGCAGTTTTAGAGTCTTAGGCATCTCTAGATTATTATCTATATTTGATTTAATATTGATAATGTTGGCCATTTAGTTCCCTCTAAGTGGATATGGAGCATTATGTAGGACTGCATAGCTTTCCATGTTTAATTGGGTTGTATTTCATGATGTGTAATAAACAAAGGATTGACCAGACTTGTATTTGTATGTATTTGTATTTGTACTTATTTTTAATATTTTTTTTATTTAATGTGGGTGAGCTTTTGATTCATTTTCCTGTTCTGTGTCACAAAAGTCAGCAAAACAACAGAATGTGTTTTGGAAAACTGGTAGACTTTTTGTGATTGTTGATCATTATTATTTTTCTTCCGTTGTTGTTTAAAAAAATAGGCACACAGCTTTTGCCACCAAAACAGTCCCACCAAAACTGCCCAGATCGCTTTAAAAGTAATTATTGATAAGGTGTTGATGACAGAAATGTTTTTATTTGTTGAACTCACACTCACCTATATGCATTTAAAAGGTTTCTAACTCTTATAAAATGAAATAAATTGAACCAAAGTGCTGAAATTGAAATGAACAAGTTGAGATAAGTCGGGGTAGATGCATTGTGATAGATGCATGCTGAAATGCATTGTGCTTTGCTTTTTCTTTTATTTTTGTTTCTTCTTGTGTTGGAAGCACAAGAAGTCATACTTGTGTTATGTAACCGATGCATGAATATTGGAGCTGGCATAGAAGTTCTTTTCACATAAGTCAAATGAGCTTTTTCTCTATAAGATTCTAGATATGTACAATACAGTAACATGTTAAATATACTGATTCAATAACCCTAGCTGTAAATAAAGTCAATACACAATCAATGCTTATATAACAACCATTCTCAAAATATTAGATCAAAAATGAGAAGAATTTTTGATCTGATCAAAAATGAGAAAAGTTTTGAATTCTACTGCCCATATAGAAATGTGGTAAAGTAAATTGCGGCCGAGTTTTATAGCTGCTGTTTAGCCTGACAGATTTCCATTTCAGAGTTCAACAACTGCTTTTCTTATGTCCCATTATCCGACATCCTGTTCTTCTTTATAAATGTATTTTACATCCTGTGGAAAAGACACTACGGCCAATTGCTTCTGTCCAACCTTCTTGGCTGTTAATTTTTTATTTGATTGTTTCCTTAAATGTTTCTTTGGTCAAGCCAAGTCATAAAATATGATGGTTTATTTGTGAAGGCCACTATACTGTTGTAAAGCGGCCTGTCCAAACATAGCTCCCAGTCATTGGGAGAAGGAAAGCTTGACAACTTCTCACCCCTCTGTGGTACTGCTGAGAAGAGAGCACCGATAGCTCTTCTGTCACTGTCCAGACAGGAAGCCATTAACTGCGCTTTATTGAACCTGTTGTTCTTTCTAATTCAGTACACCACTCCTGAAAAGCATTGCAAAGCCAAATGGGGTCTTATAAATTTCAGTTCTCTCCTATGGAAATGTGAATGTATCCGCTGGAAATCAACTGCACAAGTCCTTGTGTTTAGACTGCTCCCACAGCCCAGTGACAATTTTACTAATAAGCCGGTGGAGAACACAGACAGTTTTGCCAACACATCCCCTAAGAGAGTAGCTAGAAACAGCCAAAGGTCATAGCTCTGTGTTTTAATCCGGCTGCTCTAAATCTGTAATTTCCAAATCTGGATTCAGACTGCATATGAACAGGAGACATGGATATCAATATCAGCAATGGTGTTAGGTGCCACCATTATTTAGGGCTCTTTGTGTCCTTTCTGGCCTGCAGGGGTGGATTTTCCCTTCTCAGATGGAGAATGTGAATTATGATACTGAAAGTAGCTCTGTGGCTGAATAGGACTAGGCTGTATTTAAAGAGTGTGGCTTGTAGGGTCATACATGAAGGTGTAAATGCTTTTTGTGTCTGCAGCCATTCATTTGTTTAAAAATATAATTATAAATTCAGTTAGATCCTTACTGCTGTATGATAGTGTCGGTATGGTTTTCATTTCTTGCATTTTTGCAGTTTTTTGTTTCTTTTAATGTGTGCATGCCTTGTAAAGTTGCTTGGTTTTGGGTTTATAAACCACCCAGAGTATTCATAAAGGTAAAGAAAGTTCTCTTATATGACAACCAAAAGGGGGTTCTTTGTGTTTAAATAAGTAAATAAGTAAATATGAGCACTCGTTTCACTATGGAGTCTGTGTACGTGGGTCTGCAAGGTACTTGGAAGGCTTAAAAAGTTTATTTACCTTATGACATTCCAAACCTATGAAGCACAGTCTTGGCATGTAACTAGCCTATAGTTAAGCTAATACACAATATTTTTTGGTTGAATTTTAATTAAAGTTGCTTTTTTAGCTTTTTCACTTTATCACTTTTAGTTAGTGTGTAATGGTGCTATTTGAGCATAAACAATAACTGAAAAGTTACAAGGCTTAAAAGTAACTGCAAAGGGAGATTTTCTTTTTAACCAAACCGCATTTTAAGGACTACAGTAAATGGTTGGCACTTCAACACTGCTCTTCCAGGGTTTGTGATGTCATGATGCCCAGAATTTGAATAGCCCTTGCCCTTGTCCCTGCACGTCAGCTCTGTGACATTTTTAGGAAAACGAACCCATTGCATAATTCTGAAGTAGGGGCTTTGTAGAATCAGAAACTCTTACAGCCCATTTTTATGAGAATACAAACAGCAGTATAAAATAAAGGTATTTTGAAAGAGGAAGCACGAACACTTTATTGCAGTGCACCCCAAAAAACATAATTAAGGCTTTGAAAAAAGGCATATTTTGAAAAAAAAATGTCAGCAGGAAACAATATTTTTCAGCAGGAAACGTTGTTTGTATGTCTTTGTCCTTCTGTGATCTGATAAATTTCAAAGTAAAATAATGTAAAAGTAAGGCCGACTTTATTTAATCCGTTTGGAAAGGATTGGGTCATGAACAATAGGCATTGCGTACCAGAATGAGGCCACGTGATTGGAGGAGTTTGAAGAGTAAGAGGGAATCGTTGTGGTCTTTTATCGAATTGCCACAGTTTAGATAAGCAACAGGTGGTTTGAGTTTGTGCATCACAGTGATTTTACTATGGTTAAAGGTGGTAGGCTTTTATGGAAGCAGATTAGACTTAATAATAATTCACGCAAAAGACACAATGCACACATACGTAACCAAATTCACATGCATGAAACTTAATAATATATATATATATATATATATATATATATATATACACAAAAACTAACTTACGTGCACAAAACAAAAATACATATTCATAAAATCTGTGTCACACACGCAAAACACAATTCACAAATGTACAACTGTGTACAAAAAGTTTTGAATCTTTAAAATTCACAAGTTAATTGTGACTGTGAACATATGAACCGTCATTCATGTATGAATTGCCCTGGATTTACGTGTGTATTTTTGAGACTGTCCTGGCAGCGCGTTTCTGACTTGTACTCTTTAGCCAATCAGATGCGAGCTGAATATTCAACCAATCATAACCTGCCACAGGAGTCAAGGAGCTCAGCTTTGCACACCTTTTGCGCAATCTGACTTAATTAGAACGGAAACAAAGCTTTACATCAGCAATTCAGCATGGAAACGAAGAACGGGATGCGTGTGTAAGTTATTACTTTGTTTCATAACACTTTATCGTTTGTTAGTCAAGACAATCACAGTTACAGTTTTTAATTTTAAAAAGAAACGATGCAGTAAGAATAGTAAAATTATCATGTTACTGACTATTGTCTTTACATTTTGAGCAGTACATATTCAACGACTTCATGATCATTTGATCCATGTCTTTGAGAGACAGCCATTGAACATTAAATACCTACAGTTTATTTGCAGACAGGAACTAGTATTCATTAGTGCCCTGGCTGAAATAATACAAAAATGCCAGAGGATGTCATTGTAGCCCCTACAAATCTAAGCAATCTCATACAGTGTCTAAGGGATTTGGAGGAGGTGTCCATCACTGTGGAACTGGAAACAGGACATGGACGCAGACGTCCAAGAATTTAAATTTTTACTACCACACTTGCCCATCTAATAGAACATTCTTCACATTTATTACTGTAAATGTAAGTTCACATGGACCTGACAAACTCCAACAAACACCGGTTTAGTCATAATGAATGATCATTTCACCACACTCAAAATGTAAAGACAATAGTCAGTAACATGCAAATTTTACTATTCTTATGGCATCGTTTCTTTTTAAAATTAAAAACTGTAACTGTGATTGTCTTGACTAACAAACGTATTGAGACGATTAAGTGTTATGAAACAAAGTAATAACTAACACATGCATCCCGTTCTTCGTTTCCATGTTGAATTGCTGATGTAAAAATTCTTTTTTGCTCTAATTCAAGTCAGATTGCGCAAAGGTGTGTAAAGCTGAGCTCCTTGAGTCCTGCGACGTGTTATGATTGGTTAAATAATCAGCTCGCATCTGATTGGCTAAAGAGTACAAGTTAGAAACGCACTGCCAGGACAGTCTCAAAAATGCATACACGTAAATACAGGGCGATTCACACATGAATGACGATTCATACATTCACAGTCACGATTAACTCGTGAATTTTAAAGATTCGAAACGTTTGTACACAGTTGTACATTTGTGAATTGTTTTTTGCGTGTGGGACACGTATTTTATGAATTTGTTTTTTTGTTTTGTGAATTTGATTACGCATGTAATCAAATTCTTGTCTTTTGCGGGAATTATCATTGTCTAATCCGCTTCCATAGGCTTTGCGCCGTGCCTAAGAACACCCATTTCTCATTGCTATTGCTTAAAGTTTAAATAAAAAAAAATGTTTAGAGTAAACAGTTACTTTAGGCCCATTTAGTTTTGTATTTTTTGTATTGAGTTTGGTAAATAGTTTTAATAGAACAGATGTGAGCTTAATAGGACGGAATAGGACAGATAAGAGTGGCTGGAATGGTTGTCTCCCATCCCCCAAACTTCACGTGTTTGCCCTTGAGAGAGAGAGAGAAAGAGAGAGTGAGGTGTTGCTAGACTCATGTGATAAATGTCATGCATTCGTATGTCTACTGAATGTATTCCTATTCTGTCCTATTAAACTTTCACATCTGTTCAGTTTGAGTTGCATGGCATTCCCACATAACAAAAGCATATCAGACGTGACTTTATTAACTTTAGCAGCGCTTTTGTTGTTACGTACTTAAGGCTTGGTGGATTTCTTGTTGGCTTATTGACCATCCCGATCTAAAAAAACTGTAAAATGTAAATATCTTGTTGTTAAATGCAACTAAGTGTTGTTTTTGTATAAATTTGTACAATGTGAACCGCTCAAAAATCTGTGATGTTTGAAGGTCCACCCCAACCCTAAACCTGACCATCACTGGGGTGAAATCATACAGTAACGGACGAATACGATCATATGAATTAGCCACCAGTTTCTTAAAACGTAAATTACTTACGTAAATTAAGATGTGTTGTATAACCATCTGTCTTGGCTGACCCAGTCACAGCTGGACTGCACTAAATGCAAGTGTAAGTACCGTACAAAACACTGAAATCACAGGTAGTTAAAATAGACGTGACCACATTGCATTTGTAGCGTAAATTCAATGGATCGTGATGATCCCGGGCAATAGTGAAGAAGAACCACACACTCAACTGTCATTCAAGCCTTGTGCTTGGGGCTTTAACATTGGCCAGTTACAGTAAAACATTGGTAAAGGCCCAAACATGTGCAGGAGAGTTAATCTACAGTAAAGGTAAATGCAGCTGCAACGTGTGATGTATTGGAATCACATTGGGAAAGCAAATCCTGTTTACTGTAATTGTGCATTTTAAGCGTTTCTTCTGCTAAAAGAATTAGGGGAATTAAAAGAATTGTAAATACAAGCAATTCAGTGTTAATAAGAGGGATTAACACACATTAACTTGTAAGTCTGCAACTTACAACTTGCTAGACAATTTACTTTAAAAAATTTGGGACATTTAAAGCATGTATGCCAAATAAAAGATCAATTACAGCACCATTAAACATGTTTCTGAAGCTCAATTGGTAGAGCATTGCGTTAACAGTGCAGGGTTCGATTTCCAGGGAGCACAGGTACTGATAAAATGTATACCTAAAATGTGCTGTTTATATAAAAGCATGTGCCAAATGTGTAAAGGTAAACGCATTTCCATCAAGCTTGGGTTTTTGGGTGAGGCTTGTCAAAGCAGATGGTCAAAAAGCTATTGCAGAATTATGCTATTTTCTTATTATGAAGATCTACAACATCCACTTTACTATTAAAGAGCTCATTGTCCATCATTGTACTTCAGCCTCTGTATAAGCCTGAACAACGTTACACAAACTGTTCCCATTTAGTACTCAGCTGGTCTTCAGGAGCGGCTCTCCGGCTGGCACAAATGATTGATGGGTGAGAAGTAGGTGTTTACATAACATATAGGCTCCAAGTAAGTGCTCGGTGAGCGTGTAGGTGTGTTATTTGATGTACAGGGGTACAGTAACTAACTGCACTGGTTCATGTTTGGTTGAGCCCACATCCTTTTCATGTGTGGGTGTAGTTGGTCGTAGCTTTAGCTGGAGGTGTAGGCGAGTTGCAGCTTACACTGGTTGGAGATGATATTCTCTGCACGTTTGATTGCAAAAGAGCCACAGCAAAAGAGAAGACAGGAAAACGAGGCAAAAGAGGGGGAGATTTCTGTGTTGTAGGCCGGGCGGCACAGAGCAGAAATGGCTGTTTGCGGATGACTCATACTCCAGCATTCCGAGTGTTCGTCAAGGAGACTGAATCATACAGAGACTGAAGCGTTCTCCATGCTTTCTCACCCAGCTCGGACACCGTGCAGAGCTGAGGAGATGCTAAGGCTGGAGACACAGCTTGGTCTCTGTCCTTCTGAGCGTGCCCGGTAGACGGTCGCCACGCCGACGCTGTGAGCGGTGCTGCTAGATACAAAGATGGCAGAGAACAGCCGGTAAGCCCAGTCAAGGCAGGTTTTTCTGGATTGTTCTGTCATCAAGCGGCAGTCTGCTTTGCCTGGCATGTTCTTTCTTCTGTCTGTGGTTTAGTGCTGCGGTATATTCAGCTGCGTGTTGTTTCTTTGGAAGCAGATACAAAACATAAAAGACTGCTTTGAATGGCAAAGGTTGAAATTGGCGTGGTCTGTGGTATGTGTTTGAAAAACAACATTTGACGAGTATACAGAATCTAGGATGAGATTAGCACAAGAGATGCTGACTGTTATGTGTTAAAGCAGTAAGCCATTAGGGGCCATGTGTTACAAAGATTGTACTATGGTAAGGTACTACATGAAGCTTTTGAACCATCGAAAAGTCACTGTCACACATCCTTAGTTGGCGTATGCTTTTATATCACATTGTCAACAACTTATGATAAAGCACACCAATGTTCAGTAAATAAATACTGTATACTGTATATAAAAACTGTAATAAATATTTAGTAATATCAGTAAAAATCTAAACAGCTTATGCCAGGTAATATAGTTCAATAGCCTAACTATATTCTGTCTGTGGTTGCCAAGAAACATAGCAACTTGGCACATTAATGTAGAATGTGCGGTCACAGGTGTGTTTAACTGCATTTTACAAGGGCTTTGAACGTAAATAATCTAATCGGATTTTAGAACTCTGACTCGTTTCTGTCTGATATTATTAAATTGGTTCCAGCGTGTTACAATATCGACTTTTAACTGAGAAAAAGAAATGGTTGATTAACTATTTTTATGATGTTACATCTTAACATGTCATCGCCATAGGCCTTTGTGGTAGCCAAACTCACACACACACACACACACACACACATTACCCAGTGGTATCCATCTTTGGTACATTTGTCATTTATGTTTTTACATCAATTTTATCTGAACTATGATACAGTTGACTAAAAATAGTTTAAATGTTTTGAGAGGGATAGAATGGAATGACATTCACTAAGGTAGGAGTTTCATGAAGCAATTTTGTTTGCCGTTTGTATTCCGTGAAAGAATGCAACTGGATACTTTGCCACGTTTATGGTATCAATGTACAGCTGTATCTTGAAACTGTTGCTACAGCATGGCAGCAATTTAGAATGCAACAAAGCATGCAATCAAGTTTGGGTCGCTAGAAGCTCCTGTGTTTATGTACTTAAAGAGTAGAATATGGTTTGGGTTCTGTATAGGGCTGCTTAATATATCCAAATTAGCTAAATATCGCAAATATGCAAAACGCATCATGTATATACCACAATGCTTTGTGATGACTCTAAAATGTATTTTATTATAATTAAATTAATATTTACATATTTAAAATGTTAACGCTTGACGGCTTATCCCATTTTTCTTAAATTTAGTGCAGTCCTAGTTATGTTTTTGATGTAATATTAGTTTACTGCTACGAACAGTGCTGCTGTATTTCCACTACACTAACAAAACTGTACATAGTACATAGTATTATTGTATTTATTTGACATTACAGTACCCTTTTGTAACATGGTATTCAATGAAGTACCTTGTAAATATCATGGTATAAACATATGTTAGTTATTTAGTATTATGGTATTGCCGTCTAATTGTATCCCTGTATACTCTTTCGTTAGCTAAGTAGCTTTCACCTCATTTGTTGCTCATTTAAAATTTTATAACTTAAAATCATATAACTTGTTTGGTTGTTTAGATTAGAATGGAAATTCTTTGGGAATAATGTTTTGAGCATCTCCCAGTAACTTGGACCACCCAGGCTATATTTGCCCACACAGGAGAAGATTGCAGATTGAATTAATCCAGAGCCATGCTGTCATAACTCCCTGAGTTGTCCATTGTCGATCTCATTGTGACTCTAGAAGGAGGTGGTGACATATTATTTAAAGCCATTAGAATGTGGACAATCCTGTATTGTACGGAAACCATTGTGCCCTATTATAACGCCGGGGCCCACTGATTGTAATCAAATAGACTAAACTATGGTGAGAAAAATCTGTCTATGAACACTGCTGACTTCACCACAGTTCCTCCACAGGCTGCCAAGCAGCATGTACGCCCAAAAAATCCCAGCCACAGGGATTCTGCAAGACCTCTTGTCACTTTACTTCTGTTAACCGGAACTTCCAGACCCTTGGCTTTTATTTAGTCAATAAATTTGTTCAGACATGGATTTGTAATGGAACTACCACAGGTTTTTGCGTAGTCCATCCACAAGTATACACATACAAATATCTACAAAGCGACTTACAGTGCATTTAAGTGTTACATTTTCTCAATACATGTGCACCCTGGAAATCAAACCCACTAATTGCTCTAATAACTGAGCTACAGGAGCACATTTTGGTTGTATTGCCTATTTTGATTCTTGTTCGGTCTTATTTGTAATTGTTTTAATTTCATCCTAAAGCCCCCTTGGAAATTTAAGGGTCCCGTCACTTGGCCCCAGCTCCCTGGTTGAGAAACACCATGACATATGCGCATATATTTCCACGTTTTGATATGATAGAATTGTGTAAAAATTGATAAAAATTGATGTTGTTATTCACTGAAAATCTTTGGAAAACAGCCATCTTTATGCTTTTAAAAGAATCATAAGGTTTAAATTCTAGTTTGAAAAGTGAAAGTGACCTATTTTTTACCCGAAATGTGACCTCTGCATTTAACCCATCACTGGTGAGGAGTGAACACACACTGCAAGTCGTGAACACGCACACACCCGGAGCAGTGGGCAGCACATTACTCCGCCCGGGGAACAATTGTGGGTTAGGTGCCTTGCTCAAGGGCACTTCAGTTGCAACCCCCCACTGCGGTAATCAAACCAGCAACCTTCTGATTATAAGCCCAACTCACTAACCAGTAGGCCACAACTGCCTCACAGCAGTTTAAGGTTTACATTTAAAGTGTAAACCTCAGAACCTTCTATTCTGTTAAACTAATACATGATCATGTGAAAGTATCTTTTATAGTTTTAAGTAAATGCAAGTCAGACACTGGTGTGCATGGATTAGTGGATGAAGAAAGATGATGCGGGTTGTTTCGTACTTTTTTGGCTCAGGGGAAAAAGATTCAAAAAGATTTAAATAGAAGCTGAAAAGCAGAGGGATGCTGGTATTCAGGTTGACATGGAATATCACCTGTGCTGTGCTCAGAGACTCATTTCTTGGCTGGCTGTGATGGGGTGTGACACTGGACTAACGCCCACTGCCGCACAGATGGGAGAGAGGCCGCACTGAGGCGCCTTCCAGCCCTGGACGACAGCGAGCAGAGGGAATCGTGGCTTTTGACGCCTTCGTACATTCTGTTGTGTGTACGTGTGTGTGCATTTGTATGACTTTTACACTGTGTCTGTTAAATGCCTGTAATTCTGTGACCCTGTTTTTTCCCTTCAGGAGCCAATCCCAGCATGCTAATAGCTAGAAATATTGTCAGTTACTTAAAACAGATGACCAGGTAGCGATCATTGTTAATGCAGTAGTCTTGAACTACTGGTCATGGAAGGTTTTGGTCAAAAAGGGGGAATTTTTATATTGGACTGTAATTTTTAGTCTGTTGTAGCACTTCCACAGATTAAAAATGAAAAATTTGGGTCATTTGTCCAAATAGCAGAAGACATTTCCTTTTAATGTAATAGTCAGGGATAAGAAATGGGAAGTAACTTTGACATCACACTGAAAGAAATAGTGGTTTCTAATTTTAATCAGATCCAACTTTACAGTTACATTTGGTGACTATTATAACAGTTTATTAGAAACGGAGAAACTGTAAAAAATATTTTCTTATAAATATATATATATGTGTGTTTGTCTTATAAAATCATGACTGAGTAATGCCATGTCAAACATTGAAATAAATTATTAAAATCAAACTTTAATTTTACTAATCTCATAATTAGAGTATGAGACCTGGATTTCACAGGCAGGGTCACAAATATCTACCGTCCTTACCCTGCTGTGACCTCTTGCCCTCAACTTGATGTAAAGTTGTAAAGATCACAACATTTTGAAGCTGTATGTGGGTGAAGATGAGGGAAAAGTGCTGGTTTTTGTAAATTTCCACATCACAGATGGATGGAGTGACTCACTCTCTCACACACACAGACATAAACACTCACACATATTTCAGTGACATTTTCACTCGCCTCTCTACTTTTAAACACCCGCTTCTGTCATGCGTCTTCATTTAGAAGCAGATCTGAGTTTGTGCTCTTTCAGTGGGATCAGTGCTGAAAGATGAGACTCAAAATTCATTGGCATTTGTTGATAACCATGTCCGTTTGACCAGTTAACAAAAACATTACATTTCCCTTTTCTCAGTAATGTTCAGTATCTACTGATGCTTGAAACTATTGATTCATTTCATTTCATATGGATACATTTCTGTTCAATTTTTACTTTAAAAAATTTAGCAAAAAATTAAATTTTTTCTTTATTTTTACTCCTATTAAACTGGATTATAAAGTGATCTTAATAAAGCATGTCCAGGTCACATTTCACACAAAGAAATGTGAAATGTTTTTTGCATGTGAATTTTTGATTTAGAGCACAGTGACACTGCTGTCATAAAGATGCATGACTCAGCATATAGAATTGTCAGAAATGTTCAGTGATCACGAGTAACCAGATTTCCTTCAACAACCAGAATCAACTGCAGAAAAGCAGTGCATGAAGCGCTGCAAACGTAAAATGTTTCAACCACAGACATGAGGGCCAAAAGGCCTAACTTCTGTAGTGGAGTTTTAATTGACAGAAATCCAATGCATTCCTTCAAATATGTTTACACCTTCCTGAACATGTTCACCTGTACCAACACAGTAACCCCAAACACCCAATAAGACGTGTGTTTCTGGAGCTCAACATTGTGTTAGTAGCCCAAAGGTTGTGAGATCAATTCCTAGGGAACACATGTACTGGTAAAATGTTACACTTAGAATGTAAGTTGCTTTGGATAAAAGTGTCTGCCAAATGTGTAAATGTAAATGAGACGTGCAATGTGAATGCATGACAGCTGCAGATTAGAAGGGAATCACCAGCCCTCTGCTCTTTCAATTATGAAAAACACCGAGTTTTATTAGGAGTTACATTTGATTTGATTTTAATTAGCTGTTTAGCCATGGATATTGAATGACTCATACAGACAATCCCCTGGCCTGGCTGTCTTACTGTAAGTACATTAGATGGTGCTGCTCCCCCAGGACTTCCTCACTCATTAATTCTAATCCCACAGACAGTATTTCTTTCTAACTTTCCACGTGGAGAGACACATCTAAACAGGCTCAGAGCCAGGGACTGTCTAATAATTATAAATGGCTGATCGTAATACTTTCTTATATGGCCGCTTTGCTCTGTGCTGTGGCTCTATGCTTTGTAGAGCTGTTTGTCTGTTTGCTTTTTGTTTTGCTACATTTTATTGTCCAGAGTTTGATCTTTCATAGCTCAGGAGACTTAGTTTTCAATGCTCAGTTATGTTGTGTTTAAGTATTAAACATTGTCTTAAAGGTTAAATGTGTGCATAGCTCAGATCATTTGTTGTTGGGAGGAATTGGATCTCTCTTTTGATCTGAATCCATTTTGAGAAGAGGTCTTTTTGGGATCTTTTCTGAAACTCCATATAAGATTTCCTGGAATCTTTCTCTCAGAAGGAAAATCTAACTATGCAATTACGAATTCTTGTGTTTTGATTGATCCGTTTTCTTCCATATGAATGAAAGTGGATGGTGATTTGTACTCTCACACTTCATAGCCAAATACACAGATGCATAACCAAACTAAAGAAGCTGCATTAAGACAATGAGTTTGAATATGTTTACTCTAGAGTGAAGTATACCTTTAAACTAAAGTGCTCATCATTTAATATCTTTGCTGTCTAGAAGAAACAGTAAAAATTTGAAAGAGATCTCATTTGTGCTCATTTGTCTCTGATCTTGGGACGGGTCCTCACCTCCTTACTCGTCCTTTTTGCCTCTCTGGTTAATTATTGAGGATGCAGGCTTAGGTTACCATATAAAGCTGACTGCTGGCTTTTACAGTGTTACAGAAGAAGAGCGCTTGTGTTATAAGAAAAGTAATCCTACCTTGGGCCTTGTGCTTGTCTGAGTGAAAATGCTTCTAGGGAATCATTTTCATCACATTCAAATAATTTTTGGAATTGATGTATTTTTCTCGTGAATTTTACTCGTGAGTTTGACTTGGCGATATGTCAAAAACAGTCATTATATTGTAAAGCTACAGTGATATTATAACAATAACATTATATTGTAAAGCCACAAATGAATAAAAAGTTACCATTGAATTTGTGAATAAGTTATTAGCCTTTTGGCATTTGGTGTACCGAACAGCTAAGAAAAAAATGCCACGTAGGGACTCCTATTAATGTCATTGGCAAAATTTTGTGTAAATGAATCAGAATTCATTAAAATTTGACTTGTATATAAAAATATATAGCACTGGCCAACAAATGTTGTTTTTGCTAGTGATGTTTAAATTAAAGATGCCATTAAAACATCTCTACAACGCATAACTCTCAATTCCACTCTTGTGTCTGTTGAAATTAAATTGTCAACCTCATCTGTCTCCCTGTCTGTACCTTTCTCAGTGACAGTTACATTGTGCGTGTCAAAGCGGTGGTCATGACCCGAGATGACTCGAGCGGAGGTTGGCTGGCACAGGAAGGAGGGGGTCTCAGCAGGGTGGGGGTCTGCAAGGTGACGCCTGCTGAACTGACTGGCCACAGTGATTTCCTTATCCATGGCGAGCGCCTTAAAGACAAGCAGGTGTGGCACAAATATTCAGTCTTCTTCCCCTGCAGGGGCTGCTCAGAAATCAGCCTGAGGAGTTATACATGCTGGGTTCTTTTCTAAGAGAAATCTGGTTATGAATGCATCAGTGATGTGATTTTTCCCTTTGACCCTTGTCAGTGCTGCAGCAGACTGTGGGATCCATCTCTGAAATGTCTCATTTGTTTTGGCTGGCAGGTGATCTTGGAATGCTTTGTGAAAAAGGATCTAATCTACACAAAGGCCACACCCACATTTCACCACTGGAAGGTCGACAACAAAAAATGTGGCCTAACATTCCAAAGCCCCGCCGATGCCCGTGCCTTCGATAGAGGTGTGCGGAAAGCCTTGGAAGACTTGATGGAGGGTGAGATCATCGTAGTTAGAAGAATACCATATTACTAAATGCACGTAACTAGGATTAAAGGTGCATCAAGTCATTTAAAAAAACAAAACAAATAGGACTTTGTAAAGTGTTTTTTGAAAATGGTCTACACTCACGCAAGGTGAAAATTCTCTAAAAAAGTCATTGCAGTGGTCTTGTTTCATTCTGTTTCAAGCTGTTTTATTTATCATGGTGGACCCACACCATGATGACCTCAATGTTGAGGTCACATGACCAGTCGAAAACTTCTTGTTTTATCTCAGTCAGACACTTGTTATTGGATACTTATGGTTGTAGAATAAATAAATCATGGGTGACCGATACATATGCGAACAGGATACTTCTACATTGGCAACCGTAAACATTAGCTTTTAAATGTTGCTGCATTTTTGTTAATAGGTGTCAGTATAAAGTCCTAGAATATTATCGGCCCACCTGTCCATTTTCTAAATCATCTCATTAATATAGCACACAAAATTGTTAAAGACTTTCCACTCTAGTAAGCACAAATCTGACTAATCTGGCTGATTAACAAATTTTGTGACCAAGACCACGTAGGTCTCTACGTGTTTTCTGCAAGTTAACCTTATGTTTTTTGTACTATTTCTTATGGACAGTCTTGCACTAGTACTTTCTCAACATCATTAGAGAAGATCATCAGAAATAACCAAGAAATGGCATGTTCAAACAAAACTAACTGTAATTGGTCACTTTGCATAACAGTCAGATCTGTTAACTTCCATCTAAAAAGGCGGTTCTTGGCCAGTTTAAGCAAGAGCGAACACCAGTGGCAGTAAAAAGGCCTGACTGTGTGAGATTGCCATATTTTTTAACACATTTCTACATATGCTACAAATAAAATTCCAGAACAACTGCTCCCCATTTCGTGAATTAATCATGCAGCACATTAAGGTCATGTGACATTGTACCGTACTTACTGTGTAAAGCTGTTGTTGCAACATGCTATTACATGCTACTATTTAAAGCCAGTATAACTGTAGGAAAGTACTCTGCCCTGTAAACAACTACAGTGCACTTTTAAGGGTTATTTAATTCTTTTGGGCTTTGATGTGTTTTTCGAAAGACAAAAACAGGCTTTCCCTGAGAAGTACACTGCAGTAGCGACCCACAGTTTTGAGTATAACAAAGGCTGCAAAGCACCTTTATAACTCATGTTAAGGATAAA
Organism: Botia almorhae; assembly: GCA_036877575.1. Taxonomy (NCBI): domain Eukaryota; kingdom Metazoa; phylum Chordata; class Actinopteri; order Cypriniformes; family Botiidae; genus Botia; species Botia almorhae. The sequence goes on along the minus strand of JAZGTJ010000652.1, from coordinate 3,053 downwards.
GATGTATATTAACAATGGGAGTGTAAGGCTGCAGGTAAAGTGATGCATTCATTCAGGTCTTAGAGTCATGTGACCGGGTTTGACCGTCTGCCTGTTAGCTTCCTTCTCTCTGCACCCTCAAATACCACCATTAACCGACAGGATATGTGGTCTGTTGGCTCACGTCTCCTGTTTGCGTGTGTTTTTATTTTAGGTTCCACAACTTCCTCTTCAACACTCCAGAATGAGGCTGAACTTGGAGATGATGATGTGTTCACAGTAAGAGCCTTTTGCTTTGAGCTGCTCATTTAATGCTTATTGGTTTGTGCAACAATCATCCACCTCATGTTGTCCAACATATATGGAAAAATCATATTAAAATCGTACATTTCACCCAAAAGCAAAACGAAAAAATAAAAATGATATTGTATTAATTCTATGAATTATTTTCTGTGAAAAAAAAAATTGTTTTTGTCCATTGATTGCACCTCAAGTCAGACATTTTTGCACCTCAGTGCATTATTTTAGAAATTCTCCTTAACCTAATGCATGTAAACTTATCTTGGATGAGTTTGTAATTGCCACTATTTTCAGTAGTGATTCTCAAAAGATTACCCTTTTACAGTTTTAGCAAAAACCTGTTTTACAGTTACTGCAGAGGAGACGCATTTTACTGTTTTATAATACAGAATGTCTTGAAGTGTGCTTAATTGTCTTTAAGTGAAATATTATTTATTTTTCTTAATTTCTTATATAATTTCTTTGTTTTGGTTTTGTGAAGTATGTCCCAGACATGTTCTTAACAGATTTTGTGACCAAACTCCTGAACTTTTCTGTGTTTTCTATGTTGTTTCACGTTTTGTGTGCTTTTAAAGACATGGATATTCTAAAAGTAATGTTTAGTAACTTCCGTTTCTCTCCAGCTTTCATATCTGCGGTTTATATATATGTGTGTTTGTGTGTGTGTGTGTGAAGCATCCCAGAAAAGTCCTTGTGATATTTTTACCCTGCTGAGGCTCCTGTAGAAAGGATGGGCCTTTGTTTTTCCGAAGATGGTGGAAGTGATAGCGGCGTGAGCAGTTTTCCTGTAGCCATTTCTGAGCAGGTTGTGTGTTTGGCTTTTGCCACATACTGTCCCTTTGTGACAGTCACAGGAGACCGAGAGCAGCAGGCGGGGTCAGAAGATGACTTCCTGCTCTCCCCAGTAAAACTATCATTAGCAGCTGCTTCCTAGCTAACTGCCATCCTGATTTACGAGTGCCCCGGGTGAAAGAGGGGGAGGGGCGGCAGGCACAGGGAAGCCACATGGCTCCTGTTTCACTCATGTCTGTCTCGCTTTCAGGCCAAAAGGGTAGACTGTTAAGCCAAGGACCCTGAGCTGTAAAGGAAACTTAATCCAGTGCTGCTTTCCATCCTGGAATTTATGCTTCTCTTGTGCCGTTGGGTGCGTCCCTGTGTTCGGAAATCAAATGAAGTGTTAGATTTACTACTGAGTGCCGGTTCTTATTTAAAACGTACCTATTTTGCCCTTGAAAGCGAGTGGACACACATTTCCACATGAGGTTGTTAGCACAGTTGTTAAATGAAGGGGGGTTGTTGATGACCTTTCCATATATTGCAGTGCGAGGCAAGTGGCCGCAGACAGCAGCAATACAGCTCTGGATTTACACCTTTGGGCGATTATGTGGAGGAGAGCTGTTGGATGGACATTCCTCCTGACGGTTGCTCGTGAGCTAACCTATACTTAACCTCAGCTGGTTTTAGCTCATTTAAATCTGGAAAAGCACTTGGTCTGCATCTCTGAGTGTTGGGCATTTAGCAGGGTGTGTCTGGTTTTGGGCTGGTTGAGCACGCAACACCTCCATCTATATCTAAACTAGAAAAGAAAAGGTTAGGGATATTTACACCAATTTTTCTTTACGTTGCCCTATCTAATGGAGGCTGTGCTGGGGCCAACACAGTAAAGCGTGTTATGTGGTCACTTTTTGTGGTACGGGTTATTCATACAGAATGTTTGGCAGTGTTAAAGCTGCAATCTGTACGTTTTGCCTCTTTATCGCAACCTCTGTTTGAAACATAAAATTGCATTCTTGATTCTTATATTTTATATTTTACCCCAAAAAGTTACAGATTAAAAACATTAAAAACAGCCAGATTTCAAGACAGAGGTATAAAAAAGTACAAAAATAACAATTAGTTTCTGTTAGGAGTGACACAATAATGTGAAGCAAAGGGTGACGACTCCCATCACTGGTCAGAGGTCTATGTGCTTGCCATCCAGGTGTTACATCACTCACTACATTGAGCTGAGGGGAATAACAGAAGGTTTAGCGTCCAGTGAGTCATCATAGGCACACTTCAGCCCTCCACTTCCGTCTTTCAGTATAATGCTGATCTAAAAATGTGATTATGGCTATGATGAGTCATCAGTTATTAAAGGAAATGAGTGTTTTTGTTTTGGATTTGGTATGGCTGATCTTTGGTGTACTTGTAGTTTTAAAAAGACAGATTTGTCTTTTTTAAAGGTCAGATTGGTGAGACCAAATGTTGTGACGTTAGCAGCAGAAAAAAATGACAGAAGGTTTTCTTTAAGGTGATGTTCCTTTTTCTCACACAAAATGTATCATATGGCTATAGACTAGGAAAATAGCCCACAAATTATATGGACTACTTTTATATTTTCATTGTACTTTTAGTGCATTTGAGATGCATTTGCTCAAATTGTTTACCTGTACCTAAAGTTTATACTATTAAAATGTTAATAGTTAATAGGGTTGTAACGGTATGAGATTTTAACGGTATGATAATCGTCTCAAAAAATATCACGGTTTCGCGGTTTCGTGGTATACGGTATTAAACTATCATTATTATCATTATAATCATCAGCTACAATGACTCTTAAATGAATAAAAAGAGATATGGTTTTTGGTTGAACATGGTTTATTGTAACAAACTTTTTTTAATGAAAATAAAAAAAACTTATGGAAGTATGAGTCTACACAATAGTAATATATTTCAGTCATTATTTCTTCAGGCTAAACCAAACTTTTTTTTTTGACAGGTTGTACTAAACA
>JAZGTJ010000651.1:0-89543 GCA_036877575.1 Botia almorhae | reverse complement strand
AATGCTCATTGGCTCTCTCCTCTCGGGCCGATGCCCATTGGCGCGATTTTTTACTACGCGAAGATGATAGGGCTCTCAAGCAAGACCCCATACGTCAGTCACTTGACGTAACGTCGAACGTGACTGACTGATAGGGAACAGCAAATTACCTTGCTCTAAGTTTTGTATCTCTTTTATGGACCCTGCTTTGTGCCGACAGATAAATGATTTTTCTTAAGTGTGTGTGTTCCATGTAGAAATGAGAGAGAATAAAGAGAGAGGAAAATGAGAGAAAAGCATTATGTACTGATCCTTTGTGCACTTTGTCCCCAAAAATGTCAACTCATTTCATGAGCATGCCAGTATTCCAAGCATGCCCTAAGGCCTCTGTCATACATATGCTGCCTTCCAATGAGAAAATAGCATGCAAAATTGCATAGGGCTCGTGTCTTTACTCTGCAATGACTCTGGGTTAAGTCAGATTACAAAGCGATATCACAATAACATGTTAATAAATGTCTGTGTGTATCTAATGTGCACTAGATGCATGAAAGTGATTCCAAAAAGTATTTCCATACTTTCACAACCATTCACTGAACTTTTACCCTCTCTCTGAGAGAGCCAAAGAGCCGTGGTGTGGTGCTTTGATCGTGACCAGTCCTTCTCTGAAGCCCACTTTAGTGAATCATTTCTCCCTGATTAAGTCATGATTAGGATCAGTCTGTTAATCTCGCCCCACTCTCACCCAAGGCAAGAGTTCAGTCAGAATGCAATTTCCTTACCTCTTAAAGCTTCAATTGATTTGTTTTGACTCCTTTGTTATTTCTAATTAATATGGTTTAACAAGATAATTGTGCAATTGTATTAGCTTGCTGTACTTGAAAAATAGCAGGGTAATTCCAATTAACATGCATGCATCCAGTGCAGTTCCTATTGCGCTTGCTTTATCCTGCTGTAAAGAGAAAAACTAAACACACAAATGCGCCTTGTCATATACTTAATATTGTGCGCCTGTGTAGAAAACAAGGTATTAACAAAAACAAAGGTATTGTATTCCTTTTAAGGGAAATGCATTGCCATCATTCTATGTAAATTAGGCTTATTGTAGATTGAGTTTTATTTACAAAAGTCAGTGCTGTTTACCTGTCTCTGTTATTGTTGCTTTATTGCACAAAGAAAATTATTTTGGGATTCCGTACAATTGCTGTTAAAGACAGCAGCAGTAAAATGATGATACGGTGATGGAGAGGAGCATTACAACTCCAGATATCCAGTTGTGCAGTAGCTGAGTGTACTTTTTAGCATGTTAAAGAGTTTATTTAGGTGTGGATTGCAATAATGCAGCGATGCACCACAGTCCCAGGATAGTCTGCCAGATTCCGGTAGTCTGACACATTCTCCACAACCAAGCACTTAGAATCAACCTGCAAGATGTGGAACTGTGCAGTACAAATGGCGTTCAGCACTAATTTTGTGGAAACATTTATACTGTTACCTGATTTGCATAATTCCTTTAGTGAATCAAGCTCTGTAATAACACAAAGCGCATGTGTAAATAAACAGCACCATCAGAGAGTGCAATTCATTCTTAGTGAACCCCCCAAGTGAAAGGTTTAATCAAAAGAAACACTAACCAATACACACACTCAAATTCATACGCAGTAATAACATTCTTTCAAGCAGATTCACTGAAACCTGAGAATTGGCACATTCTCCACAAGCAGCGTTTACCTTCTAGTCGCATGCAGACTTACTGCTGTCTGCTTTCACTCAGAGGAAGGAATACTGAACACAAGTAGCACAAGAAGCCTCTCTGTTATTGTACAAAGTCACATACATTTTAATCTGCTGGTGTATATGAGGGAGAGAGAAATACAGTTTCTTAGCAATGCGTGCGTTTCAAGTGAAGAAGCTTGATGTGCTAATGCCATGCAAATGCATGCAAATGAGCCCTTCTTTTGCCTGAAATTCTTATTACATTTACGTAAAAGCATGTGAAGGCACAGTGATTTTCTTCTATAAATAACCAAACCAGAGCAAATGAAAAGATAATTAAAAGATCTGGGCAAGCTTCCATAGCGAGTCAAAGCATATGTGCATTTTAGCAAACCTTCAGAATGTGGTATTATAAACCGGGCTGAGAGACAGTCTTCACCAATGCTGCATTGCAAAAAAAGAGTGAAATCATAAAGAAGTGAGGGAGTAATGGAAGTAAGAGTTACGATAGTTTGCATGGCTAACTCGGGGCAAATACAGTGACGTATGTATTCACTTGAGTTCAAGTATTATTAGAGTAGCATGCCACTAAAAGGTGAGCCATGTCTGTCTCTGGTTGTAACTATCTGTCAATCTATTTATAGTTTAGAGTACAAGAATGATATCGATTTTTGGAGGCTACAGGGCATTTTGAATCTGCTCATCTTGTTTTTCCTGCCTTGGAAGGTGTGTTCATCATGTTCTTAGACCACATGGGTCTGTCAGCGTGTATCACTTTGATGACATAATTGCATAAACTTTGATGTTTTGCAGTTGTAAATGTGTGTTCTGTTGTAAATACCAATTAGCAATACCATTTCAGTCAATGTTTTACTTGTTTTTGTCTTTTTTATCCTTTTAATTTAATTTAATTTTATTTAATTATGTTTGTTTATTTTATAAAAGGTTGTTTTTTGCCTGCCTGTTAGCATAGTAGTGACAGAAGGGTAATATAAGAATTTGGAAACATTGCAGCCCATGTAAGTGTTGGGTTAGAAGTATTTTGCTTTAGTAATTTGTCAACCATTAAATGTTTACAGTTTAGACTTTTTGAAAATCCCCCATGCAGGTGTTTGTCTCTCCCCTCAACACCTCTCATTTTGTCAACATCTTGTAACGATTCACTGAGCTGTTGCCAAGATACCTTGTACTGAGATGTTTGTTTATTTGCTTGTTTTACCCTGAACCTATCATTTAGCTTGTTGAGAACAAGTATACACAAGCGTTCACGCCCATACAGACATACTTAGCGAAGCTCGTTCTCCGAGGGGGGTTGATAGTGACACTTATAAGCTTTACCATGTCACAACATTTTTTTGTTTGAAAACCTTTTTTACTATTTTAATGTCAAAAATAACCATTGATCATTAAAAAAAGTATTTTTTTACAGCTGTTGACTTGTGACATGCTAGTTAACTTAAACCACATGCAGTCTCTATGAAACCCTGCCCTTCAAAAACATCTGATCTGACATGATCCACAGGTAGAGAGCGTTTCTGATTGGCTAATTTTCTGCTACTTTTTTTTTAAATCCTGTCCCCTGACTGTTGTTTTGCTGTTTATAGAGCCTGTAGGTGTCACAGAAACAGGTGTGATTTCTCAGGACACCTATTTCAGTGATACCTGTTAGACAGTGTGGACATTTTATGCATGGTTTTCCAAAACAACCTTTAAATCTATTTAAAGCTTCTATTTATACTGATGTTTGTTGTCAGGTTAGTTTTGGTTCCCCAGTGTGCAGTGTCCTACAGCATTTTCACTGCTTGTATAAACATTAATGCCATGATAAAGTGTTTATATAATGCATCTAAAGTACAATAGTAGATGACTCATGATTGTGCTGTACTTTAACAGATGAATGCATAAGCAAAGTACTAAAAACTCTTGACCTTTCATGCATTATATCAAGCTCACGAAACATGCAATTTCATACCAATGACATTTCATCAAGATGCATTATTGAATGTTTATGTATTAAAATGATTTAGATGAAGAGAACCAATATGACATTGAAGAAACTTCAACTGACTCCAATTGGGAGCCCTTTATAATGAAATACATCACGTTTCATTGCTTTCCACCTCATGACTCTAATGATTAAGGCCCTGCCCTTTGCAAATCTGCCAGGTGTGTGAAACAATCAGCACTGTGAGCTCCTATTATGTGCGTATCACTTAATGGCACGTCAAAGTAAGAAAAACTGAGCTGATTACCAAGACTTCATGCAATGTGCAGGACAATTTTGTGAACCTGGAAAGTTCACAACAGTAAATGGAACCCGCTGGGCGTTCTCATAAGCAAAATATGATTCCCAACATTCCTGTGAAGATTCCCAACCTAGTCATCTGGCAGAGCTGATATTGGTAACTGTAACATAACAGCCCCATCTATTGCTTTTGTATATAAAATGAATGCATTACTGCTTTTCATATATTGAAATCACTTTTCGCTTTTCGGTAAACTGGAATTGAAATTGTTTGCGGGGGATTATTGAAACCTAATTCACCTGAAATGCGGTCAGAGCCGTGATCAAACAGCAGCTAAATTGGAGCTGGCAAAAGCCAATACAAAAGCATAATATCTTTATATAGAGACATGGGTGCAATTGTGTCATTCTTTTTCATTTTGTTTTAGTGAGGCATCTGCTTTATTGCACACTGAAGGGCTTTTGATGTAGTCCAGGATCTTTTCTGTCTGATCTCAAATCCAGGAATTCATTGCTCATGAGTAATGGTAAGGATGTCACGCCTCTAGCCTTGGCATCCATCACTGAACCACACCACAAAACCTCTCTATTCACCAGCACGACAGGACATCAACCTTATTCATGAGGCTGATTCACAGGAACCGCTCTGTTCTGACCAACACCAACTGTATTCATTCAACTCAGGTTTCCTCTTAACGCTCTGTGACTCTTGTTTCTGATGCTATACGCTTTAAACCATTTTCTACTATGTCCAATTGACCTGTTGCCATGGCAATAGACAGAAAAAAAAAAACAAGCTCATAAAGACACATTTGTCCTTTTAGGTATAGCTGTTAAAAATAACATATAGATCTGACACCACTACTTAAAAAGCTTCTGCTTTGCATTTTTCTAATTTATTAAATTTCTTGTGCTTGTGAAAGGTTTATCTGAAAAACTAAAATGACTTCTTATTGCTCTATAATGTTACAGATTCTTGTGTTTGATTATTCTGCATGATCAACATAGAACTGTTCCTTTTATTGACTCTTCTCTGATATGACTCTTCATAACATACATGCTTTTATTATTCAAATATTTTGTGCTTCTGTTAATTTTGATGTTTTTGGGTGGATCTCATGGCCGTTATTTTTTCATAGTGTTAATATAACACATGTAAAGTAATACAATCGTCTGCTGGGCTCAAACACCCAAACAACACACCCATACACATAAAACACCATAAAGTGAAATATTGTTTTTGTTTTAAACATTTCCTAGAGACAAAAACAAACTAAAAAACAATTAAGGTCCCTCCATGCACAGAAAATAACCGTATTATTTGGCCGGAAACACTGGAGGGTAAACGTGCCGCTCGATTCCAAATCTCTGTTTGGTATGAAAGTTGCTATGAAAAACCTTGCAGCTAAAACTTAGTGACCTTGCACATGTTCCCATGGCAGGTTAGGCTATGTTATATTTCAACACACCTGCAGGCCAAGCAGAAAAATGTAATGGAATCTAAAAGGATCGGTTGAGATTTGAAGACCCCATAAGAGGTGGCACGATAGCCTGCAGACTTGGCTAGAAAACAAAAACACGATTTCTCACCTCACATTGAAATACACTTCATTTCATCGTAATCGTGTACACATCAGTCACAACACATTCAGGCCCCATTGATTTCCCAGCCTGTTAAACATGCGGTTACAACTGCCTACAGTGTGACCCCAAAGACAGACCCCAGATGTGATTAAATAAGGCAGCCGGTCTTTGTTCAAAGCGTGTGCTCTGTGCATGCATTGGATGGTTAACAAGGTTCATAAGGCTGTGGTTCTAAATACAGTTCTAAAAAGAATGCGAAAAAAACAGGAGACGGGTGCAATAAGACAACATGAAACAGCAGAAATGTGTTTTTCCTTTGAAATAAGCTTGAAATGAAGATCTTAAAATGTGCCTAATTACACCTCTCCATTTCTTTCTCACCCACTCTTCTCATAAAGGAGAATAATAGCTGAAATGTGTCAGTGACAACAGTATATGTTTGTGCTTTTAAAAATACAGCAGTGGAATAGAATGAAGAACGGTTATGAAATTGTGCTTCCCTTGACTCTTTGTCTGTGTTGAATGAATGCAACTCTTAACCGCATGAGGTTAGCTGCTTCATACACTTGAAAAAAGTCTTCTAATTGAGCTCAATAGCCAGAGTTTTGTCTTCAAGCGAGTTATTTAAATGAAACATGTTTCTGTTGTCTGAAATGTTGTTCTGACTGGGTTCAAGTTGTTCAGAACAACTGACAGCACTAAATACCTGTACATGCAGCGCATTAATAAATATAACTTGTACAGAGTATGAAAAATTGTCTTGTACATGTAAGGAAGATGAAAGCGGTACAGGGTTAACCCTATGGCACACTGTAAACGTGTTTTTTTATGCTTACAAAAAGATTCTATACTTTAACAATAGTTAATGTAAATGCTAACATAAAACAATGATTGAGCATATTGAGCATATTGACAGCATTTACTAATTTTGGTTCCCAGTTACATTGTTTGTTCAAATCAAACATAATTAAAGTGACTAAATCAACGAGGCAATACTGAGTTACATCTTAAAAGTTCATTTCTAAAGGACACCCGCATGTATCTTTTTTCTACAGTGTCATAAACCAAAGAATTTTAAGCATAGTGTACAGGAATTGAAAGCTCATATCTCTCATCCCACACTGTGCTAATGTAACAGAACCAATCCTAATATAATTATAAAACCATTAGGTTTTAGTACAGATGGAATTGTATTGTAAGCAGGAAATATGAAGGCTTTGTCAATGATAGAGATTTTCATGATCTGGTAGTTCTCAACTACCAAGATCTTCCATAAAAAGTCGTAATATGCATGTAACCTTAAAATTAATCTAATTGATTCAGAAATAATAAATTGTACATTTGCACAAAACCGGTTAATTTAGACATTACCACTTTCATAAGCACATTAAAGTTGATAATCATTTGCTATGGCGTAAAACTCCACTATTAAAACAACATTTATACCAATAAATGCCTAAATAAATACATTGTGATAGTAATACATATTCATGTACTAGAAAAGTAGTTACGCAGTCTACAGACTACAGTTTAGTGTCAGCAGTTTTTGTTTTTCAGACAGACTACGAACATAAAGAATAACCCGGATTATGCGAGGAGAGGTTTGCTCCTACAATACTTTTCAAAACAGTTGAACCTCTATTTAGTGGACAATGAAAAAGGGCGTAAAATCTCCCACAGTAGACTTACATTGAAGGAGGTTTTTGATGTTACTTTGGCAGCTATTATACAAACTGCACTATATTGCAGGTATAACAAACATCCTTAAGGAAAAACCAATAACGTGCACCCACAACATCATTTTAAGTGTTTATATGTTCTGAAGATTTCAAGAGTGCTTTATTGGACTAAAACACCACTTAGAAAGCCATAAAGAGCAGTCAAGAGGGGTTTGTTTGTGTTCATTGTGTAGGACGCTGGAGAGCAAAAACTGAAGGTTTTACTATGGTGACAAAGTAACTTTATTACTTCCTATTAGTGTACAGCAAGGCTTATGGAGATGTAAAAGGGCAGATCAATGCGGTGTGGGGTAAAGTGAATGGGCTGCAGTGTGCCTAATAAATCTGTGTGAACTGAATGTCTTTGAGAGACATCGCATAATACTGCCACCATCCTGAGCCATTGACTTATGTGTCTAAACACCAGTGACTAGAGATTTAACTATTATACACAGTACTGTATGGGGACGTTTCTTCAGCTATGAAGTCTTGGTCCAAATCTACAGTGTAGTAGTAATAAATAATAATAAATACAGTATTATAAATAAATTGAAGGAATGCCAATATAAATATTCAACATGTATTGTGACCATCAAATAACAAAAGGCAGAAGCCCCTGGTACAGTACAATAAAGTTAAAACACCTTTACACTTTTTCTTATTATTATTTCTTCTCTCTCTCTCTCCTTCCCTCCCACCCTCTCTCTGTCAGTTGCACTGTGCATGGTGTATTAGCATTTATAGTCACATACAGTACATGAGGTTCACAACATTCTTTATAGCTTAATATAAAAGCCCATTTTACGACAGATGTCTGAAGGCATAATTACTACAACACAGGCTTCTAGAAAGATGTGTGGTTTCATGTAATTTGCTCAACGCCTCTCAGGATATTTAATACTTGTACAAACAGCACTATGTAATTATGACCCATATACCACTTTATGCACCACTGTTTGTATAATATATTCCAGGGACTTACAGGAGCCTGATACTGTGTGTCACTAGCTTATTTGGTGGGAATTAATGTAATGAAAAAGGCCGATCTGTAGGAACAGCAGTATTAGTTCCAGACAGCAGTGAGCTTATATGGCATTCCTGCAGCTGTGCTGTCAGGTGCAGCTTCTGTTGTCTTTGTGCCAAAATCACATCCAGGCACATCCTGTAATATATATGCATCATATTACATTTATTTTAGGTTTGTGTATGGCAATTTTTACAACAAGCAGGTCTAACATGTGCTTATGTGATATTCTGGACATGTCAAATTGGATTACCATGATAAATGAAATGAAGGTATGCATGTTAATGTATTTTTAACATATATTTATAGTAAATGAGTAGAGTAAATGTATTTTAATTCATCATTTTATAAAGATATACCGTAGAACATGAGAAAAACCCACCCATAGATATGAACTGTGATGTTCTGAAACAATGCTGGAAATAAATTGCCACTCTCATGGCAACATCATATAGAGCTTTTGGCAATCAGGGTTTGAATTTGGTACATCAGTGTGTTCAGTCTAAGAAATCTTCTCCATTTTTACACATTTGATTGATTTGACAGAAATGTTTTGCCAAATTCTCCTTCTCCTGCAACTTTCCCTGTTGTTCCAGCACTGATCAAAGGAGGAAATGTGCTGTAGTTTGCCGGAATCACAGATGCCAGCTCTGGGTTTGATATTCCAAGCACACTCTCCCCTCTCCTCCACTTTAATTCCTATTTCCTTTATGCCTTTTATAAACACCTTGTTTTCTTCCCATACCAGAACTGTAATGGAACTGCTTTGTGCTATCTTTATATTCAAAGCTCTGGAGAGGCAAAGGCCCTTGACCAATCACAGCGCGTTATCATCAGCCACAATTTGTCTCTGAGCAAAATACAACTTCTTACTTTAATGTCTTAAGTTTTAACAGAAAAAAGAAGGATTCTGGTCTCCAAGGGTAAAATACGCTTTTTGACCTCATGACAGTGTAAATAAGTATGCTGTTGCTGACAGTGGTATTGTGTCATGTTCTGTAGCCCACTGGGCTTGAGTGTACTACACAGCACACTCAAGTGCACTGAGTAGTGTTTGGTTTCAGGCCTGTGAGGAAAGGAGCAGCACTCTGCTGGAGGAGAGTTGTGCCACTAACTTCTTTGGAACCTGATGTGCTGAATAAAACTCCTAAGGTCTCAACTTTTAAATTATTGCACAGATTCTCGATACCCCTGTTCAAGGTACAACAGCTCCAGTCAGTTGCCTGGCAACCAGTGCCATAGCTTTTGTACCGATACGATTATAAAGTAGGCAATTCTTTTTCTTAATTAAACTTTAGTGGACATCATATGATATATCATATAGTCATATATCACAACTAGTAATAAGACATATGGGACTTTTTATCTATCTGTACAGAATGCCATTTTTATGAACTCTGCTATTTGAAATGGTCCAACACTATTGGACTATAATTGCTATATTAACAAAAACGAATTATGATTTAGAATGCAGGGGTCAATATAGGGTCTTAATTATAGTGTAAGTTATGAGATGCATTGTATACAGAATATGATGAAAGTTTTATTGTTTAACATTTATGTAGACCCTAACTAGTTAACAACATTATTAGCTAAATGTTTCACAGGGTTGTGCAACATCACATAAAGAAATTATAATAAGACAAGCCAGTGTCAATGTAAAATCCAATGTGTATTTGTCCATGAGCATGTGAGCATTTGAGCACACGTGTATTCTGAATCTCTGGACTAAAGAGAAAGTCAAGGTTGCTGAGTAATTATACTTTATTACTTTATATCAGTGGACAAATCAAGCGTTAGAAATTGTGTGAAAGGAATTGTGACCTCGAAAAACATGTAATACAAATCAAAGAAAAGACAGAAAAGTGAGAACAGAAAAATCACATGCATTGGAATTTGAATTTTGCTTGCGATAAGCTGTGTGTGTTTGTGTGTGTTTGTTCAGAGCAACTGTCAAATCTCCTCACCCCTGGCTCTTTTCTGTCATCTGCTCACTGACTACCAAATAACTTCATCCTTAATCCATTAGGTTATTGGTTTCATTTTAGAGTCTAGTTAATTTTGACTTGCAATGCCCTTAATAAAGCTGTGGCCCATAAGATTCCCCCGTCTCAGTAAATAAGCCATTGATCGGCCGGTGAGGGTTTGCTGCCTAAATAAATATGGCTAATGAATAAATGATGAGAGGAAATTGGATGAGAATGATGAAGGGCACTCGGAAAGATTGCTTGTTATTGGTGGGTTTGTTTTTGATTTTTTTTGTTATGTTTTTAATAGAAAGGCCAAATATAGTCTCGAGTTTGTAGCTTTGCTTTGCTGTTCCGCACAAAGCTGTGTCACAACCTGAATGGGTGTTTTGAATAAATAGTGCTATCAGGTTGGCATCTCCTTTTCTGCCCTTCGCATTTGCATTTATTGGCCAAGACCCAGTTAATACACAATTCCTAAAGTCTTTTTTCCTCATTTAAAGAGTCCTTTACCTTAAACAGAATGAGTATGGCCTTAGCAACGCTGAGATGTTGGGTTCCATTTCCAGGGGGTGTGGGAGCTGATAAAATATATACCTTGAATGCAATGTAATGTGTTTGAATGAAAGTGTCTGCCACATGCACAAATGTGAATTTCAAACCACCAATGTAACTAGCTTTGGGCAACTGTCTGTTTATATATTTGACAGACAAAGAAAGGTTGAAGGTTATGCTGGTCAACATGTCAAAGCTTACAAGGATACAAATGTATTCATAGCTCTCATTCTCACACTCTCATTCTGCACCCACAGACAGCCCACAGATGACAATCAGCCTCTCCTTTTCTTCAGATATATAATCTGAGCTGAGCTTTTCATTCTATTGAAATGTCAGCCAGTTTAGGTGAGATGTTTAGATGTGGCAGATGTACTAAAGACATGTTGTTGGAATAGAAAAGACAAATCGTGGCTGGCAAAACTACTCTCAAACAGAGTTTCAGAGTTCCAGTAAACAAACTATTGTCAAAGTCTGTTTACTGGAACACTTCAGGGTTGTGAACCATTTAGAATTCATTAGGAGAATTATTTTGAACTTTCTTTACATTTATATATCAACATCCATAAATCAGTTAAAAGTTTTCTACGTATATCTGCAAATAAATCAGCATAATTAGGTAAAATTAATTATATTATGAGTGATATTCTTATTTGAACTTCAATACAATAAATTACCCTTCTGTCTTTCTCATTCAACATTATGTTGGGTGTATAAAATTCAGTTCATTTTTACTATCATGACATGAAAGAGAACTGATTCCTGAATTCTTCCCAATTTTGAAACGCTTTTCAGAAGTGTGATTTATGAGGGAATAGTCTTGGTAGGAAGAGGCAAAAAGAGATTAAGGTTGTCAGATGCTGCAGTGATAAACATGAGGCTTTCTTTTCGTAGTGCATAGAGAACTGAGAAAGCACACTGAGATAATGGAAGGACAGAATGAAAGGAGGCATGAGGGCTGAGGATCCATGGGGGATGAAGAGAGGTTATGCACTGAATATCTATGAAGATTCACAGTGATCCAGGGTAGTGTAGAATACCGTGTAGAATTTTTTCAAGAGCATGTGAACCTGTTTTTATTTTTGTGTGGAAAAAACATCCAGATGTTACTAAACAAATTACTCAAGACATTCATAGACAAAAAATGAAAATGAGAAAGAAGTCTGTTTTGCTCAATGTAGAGGGAATTACAGACGATTGTGTAACTGTAATTGAACCCCTCTAATATGCAGCGTGGCCATTTTAGCAGCAGCTATATGATCAATATGCAAGGCTAATTTAATATTCATTTAATCCCCACCCCCACCTTTAATGAAACTTTTATCTTTCTCTGCACTTTCAGTTTCTCTCGCTATTCTTCTCACATGCTGTTTCTCAAAATGTTTCCAGGGACAGAATCTTTCCTCTGACCTCTCATATCAGCATCTTCTTCTCACTCTCAGACCTCTCCTTGGTCACAAGTACCATCTTGACTTCAGTTGTGACAATTTGTCCCTTGTTTTGTTAGTTTATCTTTCAATTTCCTGTTTGTCTTCTTCATTTCTCACAACTCTGGTCACTCCTACTGTACTCTATCTCCACACCTCCTCCTGTTGTTAGTTAGTGGTACTGCTACAGGATTTCATTCATGTAAAGGAAAAGTTCTGGCTGTTTTGATATGGCTAATATTCTAATTACACCTTCAAAGCGTCTGGCTGTTATTCAGTCGGATTGAAAGGTCTTTGAGAGCTTTTCCTTTTGGCTGTCGCAAGCAGTACATCCATTTAACACATCAGAGCTTATATTTGAAATCACATGAAAAAAATTACATTTGTCAAAGGCATCTCTGTCTGTCCTTGTAATTAAAATCAAGTGAAAGAAAAACCAAGATTCAGTGTCACAAACTTTCTCAGTAGTGTCACTCCCCTTACAGCCAAACAGCTTTGGCCTTGCCAGTGTGAGGGGGTGTAAGTAAATAATTTATGATCCTGGCTCTTTCTGCAGCTATTATACTATTGATCTAAGGAGTTTATCAACTGGACTTTAAGCAGATGTCTCAGTGAGAAATTCTTCTGAGACGACAATGGGTTCTCCAGTCTCAGATTAAAGGCATGCAAGATGTTGATGTTTGTTCCCCCTACAAAGCAGAGTAATAGATCACTTCACAAACAAGCAATGAAATGGAGATCAAATGACCTCAATCTACTGCAGTGCCACTAGCATGTCAGCTTAAGGTTTGTTTGTTCAGGTTCTGAAGTTTTTTAAACGCACAATGTTGTCAATTGTTCTGGCGCTGGTGGTTTTTGGGGCATATCCTCGACCTAGCCCTGACCTCAAGATAAACTCAATCCATCTCGGGGAAATAGAGTTGGCTTCTCTACATTGACTGGTCACAGTCTTCACGATAGGTCACACAATCAATTATCAAGTGAAAGATGTGAAGCTACCTGTGGCCTCTCCACATTCACATCTTTAGGCTTAATAATGTCACTCTGTCTGGCTGTTATTACAACCAAACCTCCAGATTGATGAATAGTGACCAAACCTAAATTTTGTGCTTTTTGTACTTGGTCATTTAGTGAATGACCAGGTAAAATCACGTTTGTAAACAATAATGCAAGAAAGGAAAAATACCTAATTTGTGTACATATTAATTTATAGGTCAATTGACAAAAAGTGAGAGCCTAAATTGCGGGGCGTGCTCCCCAGGGGGCACCAGAGTGGTGCACAGGGGGTTAAAAATTCAGATTGTCAGTTCCGTATTTTAGTACTTAATATAGGGGTTTAGGGGTCAAGACTCCAAAAATGGCCTCACAGTCGCATTTTTCGGTTATTCAGTCGATCTTCCGAGACCAAACAGATGCGCTATAGTGCCGTATTACGCCTGTTTTAGACAGATAAAAAAAGCTGGAGATCGTTCTCTCCTGCGCTGGTTGACTGCATCACTCAGAGAAACACATAAAGCGTGATGAGCTTTCTATCTGTCTGTAACTCGAACTACACAGACAACAAAGACAACAAAACATTTGAATAAAACAAGTCAAAGTTATTTAAACTACATCAATAGCAAAATAGGATTCTTGAAGAGGAAGAATAATACAATAACACTGCTCCAAATAATGCAATATAAACTTTTAAAGTGATTGTTGTCTCGGCGGAGCACAAGCAGCTCAGCTGCGCACTGCAAACGCTGCCAGTGTGAAAGAACAATGGGCGCACTCTGGAAGCGCTCTGTCTATGCACTGCAGGTGCACTGCTATACATGCGGTGTGAAGCAGGTGTTATGTAGTGCAACAGAGTAATGACAACTCTCCTGTATAAAAGTACAACACATCGCATCTGAGTGTTGCATTTTGTAATGTGGGCCTCACAGACTCAAACTTGCAAGTAATTCACAGACTCAGTCAAACATTTGCAAATGCACATCACTCACTAAGGTAGGGATGTAGACATATTAATTCATATAAATTATTGTTTATATTTACAGTTCTTTCCTCACTCTGTTACAGATCTTCTGACGATTTTGACTGGTATGGACAGTAATTATATTCTGTCCTTTAATATGGAACAAGTATTGTTTTTGTTCTATTATTTTCAATCATTTAAAAAAGTAATAAATGATTGTAAACAACAAGTAAACAATTGTCTGACAATTGCGGTTGTGTGTTGGGGGTTGTCATTGTGTACGTTTCTCAAAAGGGAGGCCCACTGTCTTTTACTTTAAAACACCCTGCAATACACCATGATTAAATCACTGTAACCTCATTGCCTTGAAGTCGGCTGTATGGAGTGGGAAGCTGGTATGCTGTTTCCAACATCTATGCAAGCCTCTTGTAAAGATGCAGTTTATGTAGTTTTGTTAGTGACCAACATGCTGGTCTACCAGCTAGATCTGCATTAAACCAACAAAACCATTGTGGACCAGCATGGAAATTTGCGTTAAATGTGACTATCCAATCAAACTTTAGATTATTACTACTTTTATTATAAACCTGACTCTTATATAACCTGAGAGTGAAGCAATTAATGCCTAATTTAAAAATCTATTTCATGCTGAGTCAAATATATCAGCTGTAATGTTTTAATTATTCAATGCTGAAAGAAACAAACATCATGCTGTCAATAAACCAATACAGCACTAATAAAGCGTTGATACAGATATGCTCATAATATTAAGATATTTTGCTAGGAAGGACAGAAATAAACTGATGTTCTATGCAGAAATTAAGAATTCATTATGTCTGCCAGGATTCTGTAATAATCTAGATATGACACTAATATTACTTCTTTACTCATAAATGGAATTAGAATTTCTGTCTCTTTCTGAATTTTATTTCCCAGGGTTTGCTTGGCACGGCCTGCTATGAAGTCGCGGCACTCTCAGCCATAAACATCAATCTTAAGGTCTTAAAGATATAAACCTGAGAATCACAGAATTGTTTTCTCCTCCTCCTCTTCCTCCCTTCTGCTCCTCAGCCAATCACAAACAAATATGCTGATGCCAGGGCATCCCATTTTTCTTGATATGAGCCTGTCTCACAATATCAAATTTTAAGGACATATTTCGCTTCTCTGTTGGGGGGGAGAGAGTGCAAAGCTTCTGTTTAGCTCTCCTGACACTTTATCATGGTTGGAAATGGTATTTGTTGGAAATTAAAGTCTTGGGATGAAGTAGCATTGGGAACAGGAAATGAATCTAGCATAGATGGTGGTCAGCAGCATCTCTATCTGGACAAGATCAGACTATTTCTGTATTTGATAATATAAAATATATAAATTACATACATATAAATTACAAGGCAGAGCCAGTTAGTTTTGACTACTCCACTACTCCATGGAGTAGTCAAAGTACACATAAATATGTGTTTTGTAGCTATGGTTTTGTATGCATTTATAGTATATATAGTTATTTTTAAGTATATGTGTAATTTTATATAGTTTCTTGTGCATCTCTGTGTATCTGGTGGCTATCTTAAAAGAGAAAGAGGAAGAAAACACATAAAAACATTATTTTAAGAAAACAATTGTAGTTATTATAGCCTCTGTTTAGGCAAACATGAAACTAAGTCATGGAAAACCAATAGGCAATTTTTATTGATTACAATATACAAAAGGTGCTCAAGGGCACAGTGCCCGAATTTGAAAGAAAACAACATAATATTAATAATAATTTTCCTTGCACAGATTGCTGACTGGGTATGTGAGGCCCTGGGAACATGCCTCATGTTGTGAGATAACCTCCACCCCCACACAAATTTATAGAGAGCACCTATACTGGGGTACCAATTACCCCTATGAAACATCCAATATTGTAGGTGATGAAGGCCCCATGCCTGAGTCTCAGCCAACCCCTGGAAGAGCACACAGGGCACAGAGGGTCACTGAAGTTCCATTGTTGTTTCATGAGCATGTCTGAATCTAACAGTGGTGCCCCTCCCGAAAACAATAGTGGAGGGCCCAATCCTTTTATCATTAGCCCCTGTTTACTCTCAGGGCCCTGTTCACACTTAAGGGTAAGATATTTTAAGGTAATAATCGTATAGCCTCAAATTTAGCTAAACCTGTAAAATTGTTTAAATTCATGAATGTATCAAATTAATTAATAGAATCTGTTGGGGAAAAAATCATTGTTTATGGTTGATTTAAATTCTTTGCTTTGTTCACTTGGGATAGCACAGCAAGTGTTCCATCATCTTCCAATTTTGCCCTTCATTACACTTCATTGTCTCTTCTAGCATACTTAAGGCAGTTTCCTTCCTCGGCACAATCCCTTTTTGTTCTGCTGTTTGTTAGCGCTCAGTCGGGCAGTGAAAGACAGATGTTTCTACTGTTTATACAATGTAATAATATCTCAAAGCATTATTGGAAGGTGTCGGAGGCGTGGTGCACATGCGCAGGAGTTGTTATGCTCGCGGGTACGAATCCCACAATCTCTCTCACGCCCTCCACTGCTTTGTTTCTCACTCAGCTGCCCTAAAGTTTAAGGCAAAAAGAATAAATAACTGTAAAACAAATATTACTACAAGGTTTAAAAAGATCTATTTGACTCAGCATGGGTGTTTAAAAATATAGAAGATAGTAAAAAGATAAAGATAGTAGATGTATATCACTGGCTTTAAATAATTATAGTTTTGTTCTCTGCTGAGCTTGTTTTTGAAAAGAAGGCATTTCGTGAATTAGTCATAATGCAAATCTTATCAAATATATGTTGTGTAAATATAAACATTTGACCGAGACGTAAATGAGATGGAAGCATTTATGCGGGAAACGTTTTTAGAATGAAATGACACTAACATGTAATGACAATTTGTCTTATTTTCAGTCTGCTGTGCAAACCAATCTGTATCCACAGTATTTTAGGTGATTGTGAATCCATGAAAATATATTTATGGTGCATCGTTTATGTGTCTGTTTAAGCATATGATATATTTGCAACATAGATGCTGATTCTGTGCAATGTAAAACAGCTATATATAAGCAAATGTAATTATGTATTTAAAAACTGCATTATGTAATGGCTTTATAACTCCAGGGGTCCCCCAGCAAAGGTTTGCCTGCAGGGGCTGTGGATGTGCCCTGCTATGTTTACAGCCCTGCATTAGCTTTTATTCAACAAAATGAGATCAACTAATTTTCTAGTTTTTCCAGTCTTGAAAAGCTCTTTTATAAGGCCTCCCTTGGCTCCCCACACAACACATTTTATTTTCTCCAACATCTTACATGCCTAATGCAACAGTTACCTGTCTTCCTGTAACTATGGCAACAGTGATGTGGATAATGACTTTAGCATGCTAGGAAGAACCTAATATTTTAGCCTGAGCATTAGCCTGCATAAGCTCCTTCTCATTACATATTACTCATTACATTACATGAGAATTTGCACGCTTAATGATAGCCCGGGTGCTCCTACAACACTAATCCACTTTCATGCCATCTCTCCCTGGGTGTCAAGTACTGACAGCTTCCCATATTTACACGTAAATCAAAACATCAATTAATCCTAGTAATTAACAGAACCCCACTGCAACAATGCTGCCTCTCTGCACACCATCACAAATCCTCCAGTAGCTAAACCCCACAGACATGCGTATTAAACCCCTCCCACATCTCCGGAGCGGTCATAGCCATTGGAGAATTTCTGAATCTGCAATTGCTTGCTTGACCAGAGAACTCATTTTGTATCCCTTGTCACTACCAATCAGAAAGAAACTGCAGTTTCCACTATTATAGTTGCTTGGAATGACTGTTTCGCCTTTACAGGGATACTGCCATGTTAACGTAAATCCTAATACTGTTGAGGGCTTTAACCTGAAAATGGTTACAGTTTCTTGTCATTTTTAGTTTCCGAAGCTTTTTTATTTGTTTACCCCCTAGCCAAGGTCAAGCAAGTAATAGAGCATTCTTTACACTTGCTTGTATCTACAGGCTGAGATTTTTTTGTCAGGGCAGAGCTCCAAGACTCTCTCAATCAAGAAAACTCAAAAGAGTGTTTTTCTTCCAATGTCATCTAAATAACCTGTCCTCAAAACATGATTTTTTTATTCTCTTGTACACCAAATACAAAGACAGACAAGATCCTTGTGCTTCTTATTTACATGTAAATAAATACTTATGCTTTGTGTCTGTTAAGTATATGCAGTTTTCTGAAGACTCAAAGAAGTTATTTCTCAAGGTACAAAATAACATGGACGTCACATCCATACATGGATGTCAGTTCTGATGCATTATGAAAGGTTATGAAAATTTCAACATGATCTTGTGGCATTTCCACAGGCTGGTATCAAAGGTTTTGGACCTAAAACAATCCCAGTATGCCGAATGAGTGGGGGATATTTGCGGGGTTTGGAGTTCAAAAATATATATGTAACATATTGCAGTTTGAAGCTACATCAGTGGTTTGTATCATTTAAATATGAGCTTCACCGAATCCTTCAATTGGAAGTTCCAGCTTCGACCACTAGAAGGCACTTTGTCTTGTCGCCATTTTTATGAGAACAATGGTATTATAATTATGTTTATCTGACTATACTAATTGTACTCTGTCTAATTTTGTGTTTCTCATTGTATAGTAGGAGTACCTGTATTGTGTCTTATAATTAATGCCTTTACAGTTATATTGTTCTTTGTACAGTAGCTTTCCATTAGATTTATATTTAAAGTACTGACTAATTGAACGTGGTCTGACTGTAATTTTAAAACAGATCTCTTCGTGCATGTTAAATGCTTTTCATTTAAGGTGTATTTGCCCGAAATAAAGCAGGTGTCCTCATTTACAGCTACAAATCTACTGATGTGACTGACCATCAGAAGCTGATAAGCACATTATTGACTGTGTAGTGATCTGTGACCTCTGAGTTCTGAGAACAGTGACATCATTAACTGTCTAGGCGCGTCTAGTTTTCAGATAAAGAGGGACAGTAACAACATGGTGGACACATTTCTTGAGGCTGATTTGTCGATAGAACACCAACTACATGGTTTAGAGGTTGTTTCCTTGGAAACCAGTTGAAAATATCAACAGGACTGTAGTACAGTACCTGACCACAGACCACAGACAAATACCTCACTGCAGAGGTCTAATGGATTAAAAAGATAATTAGAAATGAGTTAGTTGATACTTATATTAAGAGGGTAAAACTAGGGTAAGTGTGTTTTAATGCTAATTTATTTTTAAAAAATGTGTTGTGTATAATCTGCAATGAAGTAAATAAGTATGCTTTTTAGCAAATATTTGTGTAAGATAAGACCTATTTCTCATCTAAACACAAGCAGTAATATGTTAAAATATATAAAAATATTAAAAATTCACAATGTTCCTTTAGCTCAATTGGTAAAGTATTGTGTTAGCAGCGCAACGGTTTTGGGTACAGGGAACACACATGATTAACGCTTAATTGCTTAATAATTTGGATAAAAGCATCTCACAAAAGCATAAATGTTGAAGTTTAATTGTTCATTAGTTATAAAACAAAAAGAAGATTGTTAAAATGTTTTTTGGGTGTTAAATGGCTCTAATGACCTATTTTATCTATTATCTACTTATTTTAGATTTAAATTTCTATTTAATAAAGGTTTTAGTGTTGATTATTGACTCTGGCCTAATAGTAATGTCTGGATATCAATACATAATGAAATAAAAAGCTAATAAAAGGTAATTTTCATATTTACACATATATACAAGAACAATCCATGTTTAATCTGAGCATTTAGCATCAGATTTGTGAAGACCTGAAAACACTTGGGGGGTCTTTGAATCTACTGTATGCCTTAAAACATTTGGCCTGACATTTTGTTAGGATTTGTTGGCCTTTGAGTGTGTGTTTCCGGGAAGAGGATGTGGCTCCAAAGCCTTAAGTCATCCATTACATTTGAGGCTGGAAATCCGGCTATGGGGCAGTCACAAGACTCTGAGCTGCTTAGAAAAAACAAATCTCTTCAGCTACTTCGGCCGCAGAATGTGCAGCTTGAGATTCACAGCACACTGTAAAGAGACAGACACACAAACACTCGTTCAGATTTACACAAACGCTCACATAAAATTTTAAACAGAGAACCAGTGCTCTGTGCCAATATCATTTGTCAAAACTGTTACTCCACCTTTTGATTTTGCTATTGCACTTTCATTGTATTGTATTTTTCATTAAACTTTAACACCGCGGTTTGAACAATTTTGACACCGGTCCCAATAAATGCTGCTTTGAAATCCACAATCGCCATTATTAGCAACAGAACATGGGCGGCTCCATTAGTCCAACCACCCACATCAATACTGAGCTTGCAGCTCTGTGCTGTGCTCATAAAAGACATTTATAGATGTTGTGTTAGTCACTGTCTGCTGGACAGTTGGCCTGGGAAGGAGAGACATGCAGACAAAGCACTTGCGTGGTTCTACAGAGCTTCTTTCTGGGCAAAGACTTCCCTTGTGTCTCCAGTAAAAGAAATCTGTCCATTTATTATTTAATTGAACCTGGCTGAGGTCACGCTGGATCATTAGGTAGAAGGTTGTTTCAAAGACCAAGAGAAGAAGATAATCCTAAGGGAAGCAGAAGGCCAAGGAGAGACCAGAGCTGTAACATAAGCAAATGAACCACAGCAGATGAATGTAATAGACTTTTTTCAAGCAAACTCAGAATAAATGAATGTCAGATGCAATAATGGTTTTCTTTATGTAAAGAACTGTAGGGGCTGGTGCTCTGCCAGGGAAGTCACATCTTGGTATCAGTCAGGGAGAAAAAACATCGGTCAGCAGTATTTTGTTGTACAGTCTAACCAAATCTGTTTTAGAAGATTAAAAAGTTTTGACTAAACAGTTGATTTTCCACAGAATGTTTTATTCAACCTTGTGTATTTGTTTGAAGGGTGCAGACTTTATTTTTTCTCTCTACTCCTCAACATTCTCTGTGTAATTCCAGATGCTCCTTTGAGACCAGTTTCTTTTTGTTCTGATGTAAATCTTCTGTATGCGTGTTCAGCATTCTCTGAATATCTATTAAAACAGTTTGACAGTTTGCAAGGATTTCTTCTGTGTATTGGTGGCAGTTCAATGGCAAAAGAAAACAAAAAGCTCATTTATCACACAACACATTTTCATATCACCCTTTTTTACAATATTAGGTCATGAATAAATGATTGTTAGGTTATGTATTTGGTGTAGCCTGAATATTGCTGGAAAATGAAGTCAATTGTTTTTCTTTTGATAACATTTTCTGATTGAATTGTTGTTGTTGTTGTTGTTTCTGTTACATAAATACAAATACAAAAATGCTTTTGGCATTGGCAGCCCTTTTTTTTATTCTTATTTTAAAACTTGTCTAATTTTACTTTCTGGCACTTCTCCCAAGCAAGCTTTACTACTGCAATATTTCCTAAGCCACTAAAAGGAATATATTCATTGGCAATAAGTCCCAGACATGCAGTGTAAATTACTCTCAGTGCATTTGCAAAAGCTCCTAAAAGGCTTAGATATGAACATATAAACACGCCTAGCATCTTGGAATTAAATTGGACGGAATTGATGGCTAACAAAGCAAGAATAAGTGGAATAACATTTCTGAGTTTTTTGCTTTTTTATGCTCTTTTAACATTCTCTTGACTGGCATCTGTATTTGATGTGCCTTTTGCTTTATTTCTGGTCTGAAGCACTTGTAAAGACATGCCACTGATTCTTTCTATGATGTATGTAAATGAATGTCAAAAAGTTCTAGGGTTACTCAGCTGTTGTAGGTAATACTATTACTATATTTTAGCAGTGGTGATAGCTGAGTTGAAGCTCCAGCTGTGTGTGTGATCTCTCTGTAAAGATGTGTGTGTGTGATCTCTCTGGTCAATTTGATACAATGAATATTTGTATTTTTCATATTGTAAATGATAATTAACTTAGTTTAACTCACATTCTTATTCATTTTTCAGTTCTTTGTGCCGGCAGTCCTAAGTGTTTGTTTATGCTTACTTTTATGATTAAATTATTTAAGATATATATCCTATTCTGTTTAAATCAGGTGTATAATTAATGTATATGCTTATTAGGCAAACACTGGCATTAAGCATTCATTGTTAGGAGCCTGTTATTTGTTTACTTATTTTTAGAGAGAGTTCACATTCTCCCTGTTTCTCTCTCCTAACATGTTCTCTCATCTCTCTTTAATCATAGCAAATCCAGAGCAGGTAAACAAACTGGGTGCTAAGCTAACTAAGCTCTAGAGAGAGATAACATGGCCCAAATACAGGAGCTAATCAATACTTGATAAATATATAAGGAGTTGATCCACCCATACATGCTATATATATTCTGTATGTGCTTGTGTGTGTGGATAGTGTGCTCTGATGTGCCTTCCTCACTCTAAACTGCTTAAGAGATGTTAAATAAAAGAGAATGGGGAAATCTCTTGTTTTCATGGGTCATTGAGCATGTCCTCATCCCACATGTCAGAACACAAGCTGCGGTGAATATAAGTGCAATATGAATTTCATTACATTACCAGCACCAGATGTTCACAGGCTGTTTTACAGCTGAGATAATGAGCACGGCATTACCAGAATGAGAGATTTCTCCCTGCTCAAACCATAAATGGCTCACCAGCAGCAGACCACCCACTTTAGGACAGAGCAGATTATAAGGGGTGCAATTCCAGACAACAAACCCCCACTTGGCTGGATCCATCCCATTGAGTTCCAGTCCAGTCTTCTACATCCATTCTGAAGTAGCTGATGTTTACATCTGATGTTTTATTTTATTCCATAGCCATTAAAAAGTAAAATAAGTGGATGAAAGTACACTGCAAAAAAAAATCTTAAACTGTGTTTCCGTTTCTAAACAACCTGGAAACAAAATACAATTTACTTGAGAAGCAAAACTACAATATTAAGAATTGAGAGTTTTAAAAAGTTAATTTGGCTTGCCCCACCCCAAATCCCCCAGCAATTTGTTTTTTTTTTCTCCGTTTCAAGCAACATAAATCAAAACAAAATTCATGCTAGAAACAATTTGCCAATGAGGTAAGAACTTAAGTTATTATCCTGTGTAATATTGATTCTAAGTTCGTCTTGTTTTAATTATTTATTTTTATAAGACAAGGTTTTTTTAAGGCAAAGTATACTAAGAAATGATTTTTGCATTGTGTTTCCCGTAAGCAAACCGATCAGAGTGATCCGTGATAAACTTCTGTTCGCCAATTATGTCACCACAAACATAGATAATGTGCTGACCTGACATGTGTGTAATACTGCTGAGTCAGGGCTTTATTGTGTGTGTGAGTGTATATGACCAGATGGGCATTTATGTTAGTTGCTTGCTATAGTGAATGCCTCTAAATGCCATAAGGTATAAAAACTCGAATTTTCCCATCAACAGGAGACTGTTATCTGCCAAGTCTCCCTCACTTTCTATCTCTCTATGTCTGTTGCTCAGATCTATACACATTTATACACAAGCTGGCATATGAGGCATATGTAAGTTCCTGGCATTAGTCAGGTGATGAAAAATACTCACTTTTTTCTTTCTCACTCTCTTTCTCTCTCACTCATTCTCCATCTTTGTCTTCTCTTTAAGCCATAGGCATCTGTCAGTGCTGGAATGAACAGGGACTCATCGGTGGAGTTCTCCCCTCAGAGCCCTGTACTAACATGGCCAGATGGAGCCTGGGCTCGCCTGGCACCTGCCAACCCAGCAAACAGGCAATATGCAGGGAACTGAAGCATTTTATCTCCTTCTCTCCCTCTTGCCTTTCACACATGCACAGTTTTCTCCTACGCACTTCTTTCCCATCCCTCCGTCATCTGTCCAAACAGTCAAAGGGATTCTGTGAACTTATAAGACCCCTGTGAAGATAGAAAACTCAAGCTAGTTGTGCATTCTATCTAAGCCGGTAACCATAATGTAACGATAAACAACTTGATTTTGCTGAGCTGAACTTTATTGATTTTGGCTTAGCTGTGGAAGTTTTCTGTGTGCAGGCCAAAGCTAATGAAGCAAAGCTCTCTCAAACATATCATAGCATTTAGCCCTCACAATTTACTGTAGTGAATAGGTTACACTTAATAATACCTTTATTCATCTTTGCATAAGGATTAATTCAGAAAGGCTGTGATATCTTTTACATTTACCTTCAAGTAGTATGTGATGTTTTAACAAAACGAAGCTCATATGCTGAAAAAAAATCCAAACCAGAAAAAATAGTTTGCTAGTCTGGATTAGCCCATCTTCCACTCTTGTGAAGATGGTTTTAGCTCTTCCCTCTGCCTTGCCAAGGTTTTAGCTGGTTTAGTTGGATGGCCAGATAATTTCTAGTTTGGCCATCTGAACAGTGCCCAGAATCTTTAAAAGCCAATAAACAGACCGCTCTGATCAGGCAGCAAGACTAATTAAGATCTACAAACCAGTTTAGACTAGTTTAATATTTTTTAGTTCAAACTCTTGTTGAGGAAATTGCAGTTTTTCTTAGCTGTTTCTGAATATATGTACAGTACATGTGTGTGTATGTATATATATATATATATATATATAAATATGTGTGTGTGTGTGTGTGTGTGTGTGTGTGTTAGAGTGTGTAATTAATATCGCACAGTAGAGCCAGTCCTGAGGCAGGCTAGAGCAGCTGTGTAACTTTCTTCTCCTGATGTTCTAATTATTTTTTCCTCCACTCTGCTTTGCCTCGTCATCCTAATGAGTTTCTTCAATCATGCTAGAATGAGATTTGGATCGGAGAACGAGACTTTACCCCACTGATTGTTTTTGGGGGTAAAATCAGGGTGTGAAATTAACTTTATTTGCCCACCGGCCACAGCTGGTGAATACAGAATTTTATCTGCCTCCCAAATGTTTTAGAAGCCATCTTTTCTAGTTTTTGTATATAATTCAATTATATATATATATATATGGATGTAAAACTGGATGTAAAAAAAAGCCCAACTCTCTTTGCATTCACACTGTTTGTGCAAAAATGGACTAACTTTGATTGTGGTATCAGTAGCCTATATGTTTAACCCAGTTTGGGTAACCAATTGTTTTGCTAGATTTCCTGTCCTACTTTTTTCCGAAAACTAATTTGGCCCATGGCAAAATCACTCAACGCTGCTCCTAATTCTGCGCTGCTCATATATTTCATTGGGTAACTCTACACACAAGAAGAGATACAAACAGTGTCTTAGTGCTGTTATAGTAAACAGCAGCACGCTTGGAATGCTGCTTGACCAATCCAGTTTAAACTAACCAATATAATATAGGCTGTACATTTTCATGAAGGCCTATTTTTAGATAACTGGAGCAGCTAAATAGTTATAATTTTAATGAATAAAATATAATAATTAGAAAAAGGAAAAATGACTTTTTAATTAATTAGTCATGATGGTTTTAGTAAGCTGTTTTGCATTATCCCACAACGTTTAATAGCAATCAATAACTCCTGCATTAAACATGTTTGAAAACTTTCTAATTATAACACACTTTGGGCTGTAATTAGCATTGACGAAAACACTTTTCAGAAAGCTTTTCTGTTATATCCACGCCATTTTAAGCTCATTTCTCTCTACTGCTAGACTTAATGTGCTGAGGCTTAATTTAACAGCTATTGACATGAGACACTAAGTCATAATTATTCTCATATAGCATTTGCGTGTGCATGTTTAATTACAACACAATGAAATAAGATCTAAGGAGCAAAAATGCTGGAGAAAAACGACAGTGTATATTTGCATATAATTTGCAGTCCATTAAAAAGGATGCTGAGCACGGCAAATCAATGGGTATTTTTCATCTTTTTAAATGCATTTATAGTCACTGGGTTTTCAGAAACAACAATTTCTGCTTACGGGAATCTGGGTGGTTTTAATTTTAGACCAATGCAGTTTAAAAAATTATATAATTATTTAATTTATGATGCTTACCATAAAACAATGCCGCTTATCTTTTGATGTCTCAGTGATTTTCCCTTTAAAATTTAAAAGACCATAAGGGAATATTTGGGATTTCTCAGAGACTGCATTGCCAGAACCCTCTGGAGAACATTTAGGAACTCCAAAGACGGAGTTACTGTTTAAGTAAGTGTTACTTAAAACACCATCAACAGACTTTAGGAGCATTTGCAAACTAAAAAACTGTATGTTTCTTAAAGAACTGAAAGTATGACTAGAGGGTTTACCAGTATGACATCTGAGGAACTTGTATGTTTTGGTGTATGATGAGCTTGATCCTTTTCATGTGTCTTAATGCTAGCTTGCTAAACTAACTCTCCATGGAAATGACCTGATGTTGATCTGTGCTATGATCATTGAGGCCTGTACAACAACCAGCAGTCATTGGGATCATCAGATAAATGAGTGGATTTCATTGTTCTTCCTGATGTGACTGCTCGAGTCAGAGTGTAATCCAATCAAATCTAAACAAGCAGACCCAGGCTATGCTCAGGTCAAGAATAAGAATCATGAATGGCTCTCCACACAAAACTAAGATTATTAGCATTAGTTTTTAGAGCATCACTAGAGATTAGATTAAACAAAATCCAAATGACCTCCATTTCAAAACAACGCCTGGCAGAAGTGCTATTTTGTGGGCACTACATAAAATAAATGTAAAACTAAATCAAATCTGATAAAAAATGTCAGTGGATGGCAATATTAAAAAAGAGAGATAAGAGGACTGGTTTGAGAGCTGTTTGAATGCTCTGGAGGATGGAGGGTGATAAGCAGGGAATTTTAATGCTTTGCTTATCAAGATTTCATTGGTATTTTTTATAGGGGAGTATCAACAGTCACATCACACTCGCTGTGGTCTACAGCTCTTACATTCAGAGCTCATGCTGTGGTCAGACTCTGTTATGAGCTGAACCCAATGTAGCACCTCCTTCAGCAGCCTGCAAGACCTGCACTGTAAAACGCAGTGAAGTGTAATGCTGGGAGAGTAGAACTGTGGTACAGCAGGGTTACATGTAGTTTAGATATTCATGGCTGAACCATGTACTAAAAACTGGGCCTACAGTTTCTATTGTTCTGTGCTTTGTGTTTTATATGTTGCAAGAGTATTTTTCATAAATTAAAGTGTTTGACTGCTGTTTTTTCATGATTAAATTTATTTATTGTCATTAAAGGTATAAAGCTAGTGTCTACCAAACAACTAACCTTGCATTTAGGGTATATTGACATTTTTTCATTAGTGTCTGAGTTCCCTGGCAACCAGTTCATGGCTTTCGTTTTGTTTGTAATTAAACCAGTGGTTTTGCAATTTACTATTTTAACTACAGAAATTCCAGTCTTACAGCACATGGAATTCCCAGGCCGATCCCCATCCATGTATTAACCAAGACCAACCCTGCTTAGTTACCAAGATCTTGTATGTAGAAATTAAAAAGTAATATGAAAAAATACAAGAAAGACAAATGGTCACAAAAATAAATATGGGAAAAGAGAATTAATTTCCCTGAAGAAAAGCTTTAGTAAATAAGTGTGCTTTTAAAACTGTTAATTGAGTCAGTTGCTCATAGGTTGTCTGGAGGTAAAACTGCTTGCGACTAGTGACTAAAAGCTGATTTGCCACTTTTTGTGTGGCAAATCAGCAAAAACCACTTTTTATGTGGCAAAAACAACATTTGCTTGTTTTTGGTAGAACCAGCAAGTTGCAACTGGATGATCTGAGCGATTTAACTGAAGTTAATTTTTAATCAAATTGCAAAGGTATGTAGATGCAACACCATGAAAACATTTTTAAAATGAATAAGTGGATCTTGAAATGATCACAGGAAGGGAATTATGGGCCAGTGTAATGTAACAAAGTAGAGTCTTTTCATGTTGCGTGTCAGTGGAGAACTTTGATCAGCTTTGAGCTCATCCCCTCCACATAGTGAAGCTGTCAAACAGAGAAAAAAGGCAATGCTACAACTTTGTCAATATGTCTTAGTGCTTTAGCCGTTTGTGCTTGCACTGTAATAGACTAAGCTGCTGCTTTGTAGATTTCAGCTATAAAGGCAAGATGAGTGTTCTTAACTCAACAGTAGGTTCTCAGTTGGGTTTCACTGTTGCATCTTTGATTTATGTTGTGAAACAGTTACCTAATTTTATTCACCACTCCTCACATCTGTTGGCAACTGATGAAATTGCATGTTAAAAGTTAAAAGAACACCTGTCACAAGCTTGAAGTTGACGGCGACATAAATACAAGTGCATGCACAGCTTGAGTCAAGCCAGTAGAAGAGGCTCTTACCCTCCTTCAGGACGGAAAGAGCAAATTAGTTTTCCATCCATCTCCCCTTGAGGTTCACAACGAAGAGGGTCAGACGAAGGTGAGCAGAGGAGCATGAGACAAGTTGAGCTGTCTTTAATTTTCAGGGTTGCTAACAGCAAAGCGTAAATTATTTAAGACATTCCCTTTCATTTGAAAGGGCAGGAGAGGAGGTCAGAACGAGAAGGGAGGGGTAAGAGAGGTCTCACTGTCTACATGCATTCATGTATACAAATTGCACTCAGCATACTTCATCTAATGCAAGACCGCGTTACTGGTAGTTCAGGACCAAGAGAAAAGGTGGGTTTTGTCTCCAGCCTAAGCCAATTAAGAGATTATGAGCAGAGATGCATCTATAAATAAAAATCAAAGACTAAGTCAGTTCTTAATGGCTGTTTAAACACATGCATTACTGCGCCAAGAGGCCCTGAACCCTAGAGGTCAGCTTGCACTGTGTGCCCAAAAACCCTGGTTTTCAGCTTCCTTTGACAGTTTCATGCCATACGGTCTAAGGTTTTTGAGACCCCTGACACTCTGGAGCCCCAGGGCACTGACCCCACGGCGCTGGTCCATTGCAGCCTAAAAATAAACATGCCAGAATTGCTAATTATTTTTTGACTTTCCTTTTCTTTATTATCTTCTAACTTTCATCAACAGACACTAATGCATATCCGAGTGTCTGAAAGCAAGTTCTTCCCCAAAGTCAAAGACAGCCACATGAAATCAAACCCTCTCCTGGCAGTGATAATAAGTGCTATTAGATCAGCACAGAAACAAGATTATTGCTGAACCGATGTGGTCCAGAAAAAAGAAATCAAAAGGCTGAATATTACAAAGAGGGATAATCCTTTTACAATGACATTAAAGAGCAACTATTATATTAAAATATGATTCTTCATAAAAGAATGTTATTGCCATTTACACAGAGGTTTGCCTTTTCAATGTTCTAATAAGCGTAATCTGATAGCACACAGTTAGATATGAAATATGAAAATCTATATATTATTTCAGATTTTGTGGAACCCTTTCAGAGTTTTAAGAGGAAATCTGTGCTACCAGTTTACTGTGATGTTGTTGTGAAGGTTGAATAAAATATTAGGCTGCCTTAGTGTTTTTTGGAGGATGCATAAAAACTAAGCTTCAATTCCTGCATTATCATGCAAATGACAGTGTTAATAATAATTGTTACTACAGAACATTGAACTGAATGCAAAATCACTGGATCTAGGCACAAAAAACTGAACCTATTCATTTCCCATTCATCCACGTTATCCATACACAGAAAAACCAATGCCAACCTGAGGTGTTCTTGTGGGGCTCTTGTCTGCATTTCCCAGCATACTACCGGGTTGACCAGGGGTGCTTCGCTGCAGAGAAAATGGCTCTCTGAGAGCACTTCACAGTACCTGCAGCCTCTCACAGTTCTCCTCAATGAATTCAGCAGATTGCAGCTGGTGAACGCTAGCCTCTGCGCTAACAATAACGGAAAACTTCAGTTGTTCATTGGATGATACAGTGTGGATCAGTGATAATGATAGTTTAAACAGAACAGGTTGCTGCAGTGATTCTTGGTCTTTTTGCTTGAATGAAATTGTGGGGCCTTGGAAATGGTTTGGCACTCTGAGCACTTTTTCACATGGCTGAGAATCGATTCTCTCTGCCTCATTCTCTGTGCTGTATGTTAAAAGTGGCTGCTGATATGATCTTGGACTAAATGATCTGCAGTTACAAAAGTGAAATCCAAAATTCTTTTTTGTTTGAGGGTCTGGGTCTTGGCTTTCTCAAAATGTCAAATGTTCAGTGGGAATCAATGCTTTCCAAACGCTTTTAAACTTTGGTTGATAAACTAAATTCATAAGCCGACTAAACGATGCCTCAGTTTTTGTTTTAGGTAATGTATCTATAATTATCTATAATATGTCCTCTTCAAAATAGTCTCTCTCTCTCTCTCTCTCTCTCTCTCCCAATAGTCTGTTATGTCTATTGGCTATTATGTTTATCACCAAATAAATGTCAATGTGTAATGATTTAAAATTGAAACCTTGTAAAGCTAAAAACCCTGAGAAACATGATCATGTTATTAAACTGTGGATTTCTCTGAATCCCTAAACACATGTAAACAATCTCTAGCATATTTCTTTTGATGATAAGTTCTTTTGATTAACTATCAGGTTGCTTTAATTAGTACTTACTGTATGCATGTTGTTTCTGTTTCGTTGTCTGTTGTGGTTCCCAGTATGAAACTATGAACTTCATGCATGGGTGCTGTGGTTCTGTATGGTTCTGTAGTTAGAATAAACATGCAGAGGTCTGATTATTAGCAATGCATAGCTAAATATGCATGTTCATCTCACATTCTGCCAGAATCTGACAGCTGGGGACCTCGTATTTATATTTATCTGTGACTGTAAAGCTCTTAGTTAGAATGATCCACAGCTCCTCCCGCAGTCCCCTCCCCATTTGTTCCTGCTAATTAATGACTGTGGTGCTAATTAAAATCCGGGCAACATTCATTACATTCAAAATCTTTCACTGTCAATAAAAAAACGTGCCCCATTCGGTCAAGAAATATTAAAATATTTCCTGTTAATATATAGGAAACCCTTTAAAAGACAATAAAGAGTGAAAAGAATAGCTTTGTGTAAGAGACAGAGCTCTGTCATATGCTGAACAGCAGAATGACACTGTGTTATACATATTCTCTACATAATTCAAGCTTGTGAACAGAATGTCGGTATTAAAAAGAGGGGCACCAGGTCGAATTTGCCGCCTTGCGTGTCTCTTGGGAAACTTCCACACCTCCATGTCTTTACAGACACTCCCCACATTTTAATTGCCACTGTTTGCCAGTTGCCTTATTCCATACCAAGCCCATAATAACTGTTCCTCACAGTGTTGCCATAGCACTTGATCTCTGTTTTAATGGTCCTCCTTCTGTAAACCTGTACTGCACTGGTTTTTATTAGCTTCATGCATGTGAATACATTAATTGGGGAAAGATTAATTGACCAAAGATCTTTCTGGTCTATGCTACCATGACAAGCACAGGCACCCATTATCTTGGCTGATCTGATAATGCATTCACATTCTCCTGTAGCTTCTTATGTGCAATTAGTGTAAAGCTTTACATTGCAACAGACACATGACGGTTACATTCAATTAGTCTTTATATTATTTATTATTAATTTATTTTCCACATTCAGTTGAGGGATGATAATTACCAAGTGTGTTAACAATAATGTAATTATTAACGTTGCTGTTCATAGACAGTCATTTTCTGTGGTTACGCTTAGGAATTGGTTTTGAATGGGAAATGTCTAACATTATACAAATGTATTCAAAATAATTTAATTTCAACAGTTTTCACTGTGAAAAGACACAAGCAGGTTTTTTCACCCTATGCTTGGCTCCGTCACAAAGTTTTTCTTGTAATAAAAACAAAAAAGTCTGAAATCTGTTCCATGAACATTGCAGCATATTGTTTGTAATCATGCTGCACTGGTTTCAGCAAAAAAGACAGTTACACAAAAAATAGCTCATAATACTTCAGAACCTAAGCCTGGGGAAATGCAGTGAAATATCATATGGTCACTATTAATAGCCAGGCCCACACAGAACCTCAGAAGCAGAATCCTTGTCATTGTTTATTTTTTAATTTAATATTTGAGACCCTGTTTTTGAAATCTAGGCTAAAGTATCTAATTATGATAAGAAGCAATAATGTTTGATTTCATTATTTTCACTATGATTTCAATCTTTTGACATTTGATTGTTGGCCTACTCAGCCAGTATTAAAGATATGAAAGTTATATTTTTACAGAATGTTCTTTACATTATGTATGATGATTTTATGTAGAAAATAAGCTGTTTTCACAGACAGGGTCACATTTTTACTAGATTGTTTTCTGCTACACTAAAATAATGCTGTGTTGTGTTCAATCCATGGTTGAGTGAAATGTGGATGCAAAACAAACCATTGGGTTATAAATTAACTTATGCTGGGTTGTTTTAACCCCAAATACTGGGTAACAACAACTCAACGTAGGTTAATTTATAACCCAACTGTGTGTTCCGTCCACACTTTACTCAACCATGGATTGAACACAACATTGAAAACAACCCAGCAGTGTATCGCTGTATCAATAACACTGTAGTATTATAAGCTACATTTAACACATTTAACCACATTTAAATCTATTTTTCCTCCATAACCAGTGCATGATCTGTGAAATTAGTCTACAAATTCTATCTGGGCCTTTTAATAACTCTGAAGGCTGCTGAAATCCTCATATGTTTGTATGTATGTTTCATATAAAACATGGAAACAGTGCTAAGTTGGTTTCGGGAATAGACATGTTTTTAGTTGAGTACAGACCATAAATAGAATATTCAGCATTAAATTGAGCACTGATCCACTGTAAAAGTGATAAAATGTTCTGTGTATCCAACAGAGGCTTTCGGCTTATGTTATCTGTCGAGGCTTGTGTGCATGGCGTATGCATATGCACTATTTGTACTCTGCCATTTAGAGTCAGGGACATTATTCTTTGTCACATTTCTCTCCTGACTCAACCAGCTGAAAGCAGGATTAGCCTCCAGTGTCTTTGAAAAGTCAAGAAGTGAGGGAGAAATGAGGATAAACTGTTGACAGGGAGAAAGAGAGAGAGAGAGAGAGACAGGCAGAAACACATGGGAAGTTACAGAAAGAGAGAGTGCAAGACAGACAGAAACACATGGGCAGTTACAGAGAGAGAGAGAGAGAGAGAGAGAGAGAGAAAGAGAGAGCAAAAAGCCAGGCTGGCACATGACATACATATTTCATATTTAAAAGACAGGCATTTAATTTACATATTTAGTAAAGACTGGAAGGACTTCAGGCAGTCAGGCCATGCTGAGGCAGAAAACCTGAGAACAACCTTGTGCATGTTTTCCAAATCACTCCACTGCCATCTGCAACAATCACATGACACAGCGAGTCTGGATCTTCCATCTGATTACCAGAAAGCCCTCTCACATTTTTCACTCTCATTGGCTTCTCTATGTCTGGGAGATTGATTGCTAAGAGATTCACAGGGATGTACACTGTTGAGATCTGAAGTGTGTTTTGTGGGGATGGTGGCCTAATGGTTAAAGCTTGGGGTTGATAACTGGGAGGTTGCTGCTTTAATCTCCATATGAACTATCATCATTGTGCCCTTGGGCAAGGCTCTTAACTAGTGTCATAGAAAC
Organism: Botia almorhae; assembly: GCA_036877575.1. Lineage (NCBI taxonomy): Eukaryota > Metazoa > Chordata > Actinopteri > Cypriniformes > Botiidae > Botia > Botia almorhae. Next base: position 55,840 of record JAZGTJ010000651.1, on the reverse strand, counting down.
GATTTTAATGGGAGTTTATAAGTGACTACAGTAAATAGAAACAATCTAAGTGCAGAAGTATGAAAGGATTGTGTAAATTACCTTCTTTAAGACCCAGCAGATGCTCCTTCCGATTGGTTACTGCAAATACGCAAATGGCAATTCTACCATGGCTCACTTATCTGAGCTGAACTGGACTGCTAATTAATATTTAGATGGTTCCTCCTCTGCAGACCTGCTCTTAACCCCCGGTCGCTCCAGGGAGATCACCTCTGTAATAAGTGAACTGAACGTCGCTTTGGATAAAAGCATCTGCTAAATGACCTCTTTCTAATTACGCTTTCTTTCCTCTAAATCAGGTGTAAAGAGGGCTTCCAGGGTATTCGCTGTGACCAGTTTCTGCCCAAGACTGACTCCATCCTGTCTGATCCATGTGAGTAGTGCCGGTTTTTCACTTCAGTAAATCAGATAAAAACAAACACATACACTGCCTGCTGCTGCACAGAATGTCCAGCTCTCACCCCTAGAAAATATCACATGTAAATGTTTAATACAACAGTTTTGAGATTGTTTGAAATGAGTGTGCAGGGTCGCTGATGTCAGTAGAGAGAAATGGCAATATAACTTTCAGTTTCTAACCCAAATGAAAGCTTAACCTTAATGATCCATAATGCATTATGCATTCATTCGCCGATAACAACAAGCCTTTGCAGTGTGCAGCCTTACAGACACTGTTGTCATAGAAACCATGTCATTACCAAAGTGTCATAACATTTTCATATTTCCTGACAGGAACAGATTTCTAAATTCTCCCACCCACTCAACTAATGGCTGTGTATTCACATTCCCTTACCAAACTGAATTATGTATACAGTTTTGTCAGTGAGGCACAGATGTTGTATGTATGTGTGAACAGGTAGTGATTGCATGTTGTGTGAAGTGAGTCAGCCCACTTGATGAGTCAAATGGAATGTGATTATAAGGGCGTCTGTTTGTCTGGGCGTCTGACCTTTTCATATTGACCTGTAAGTGCCATTGTACATGAAGAATGAACTGCTCAAGGACTATATACATTGTAAGTGGTAGACAATGAATAAACAGCTAATGAAATACACAGCACACACCCCTCAACTGAACGCTTGTTTGTCTACATTTACTTACACCCCATTTATCCTAGTCAACCACGTAGTAGCCCACCAGCATACCAGTATAGCCGGTCACTAGCAGGGATGTTCCTACCAGGCCACTGAACTATCTTAACCAGTAAGGTTTCACCAGAAAGATTGAATCCAGTCTTTAAATCAAGTTTAAATCAAATCCTTTTAATTTCTCAGTATAATCCTCTCAGTATAAATCTACACTAGACTAGAAACTTCCCAACTGTATAAATACACATTTTCACATTTGTATTAACAGGTGATACTGTACATGTGTGTGTTTGGTATAGTTTTGAGGGACACTCTAGTCTATGTTTCTTTTACTTCACTTGAAGGTTAATGAACAACACTGTAATCTTCTGAATGGCACCCTGACAGAGTCTGGCACAGATTTGCGTAAGTCTGCCAGATCTTAGCCACTTCTTATCTCTTTTGGCACAGGGACAAGGAGCCACCTATTGGGTGGTAGAAAAATAAAATTAAGCACAGCAGAGTAACCAATTTCAGACATGTCACAACAGCAAATTGTGAATAATGAGCTTACCACTCAATTTGGACAATAATAGCTCTGTTGAAGGAGAACTTAGCCCTGTGACAAATGACTATTGTAAAATAAAAGCACCACACATATTTTACGTGAGGCAACCCGATGCGACACATCATTTAATACGTGTGACCCTCAACATACAGTTCACGTACAGTAGGGTGACACCAATTGAAGAGGGTTTAAAGAGTTGTTTTCCTCCTTTTAAATCTCCACCCATCATTTCCTGTAATTCCACCAGCCAGCCGCCCTCAGATGTTTCTCTTGCCTCTTTAGATTTACAAGCTCTTCGTGAGGACAGGAACAGAAGCAGACAGGCTTTCAGTGTTTAAAGTTTGAGAACCCAGTAATGGGTTCACTGACAGGACAGACACATACAGTCTCTTCTGAGCTGCCGCTCTTAAAAGCAACATTCAGAGAGAAGATGGACACCCAAGGTCACTGTGTCATTGACTCACAGGCACACAGCTTTCATCACACAGCTCTCTACCTCTGTTTCTCTCAATCCTGTCTGATTAGCTTTATCTTAGCTTTTTCACAAACGCACCCCCTGCTATAGGCCTGTGTACACTGTGTGAATGAGCATGTGTTAGGTTGGGGATTTTTACCAATCTTTAATTGGTGTAACTCAGTATAGTAAGGTTAATTTAGTCGTATTAAATTATTTATTATATATAGTTATTATATTGTTAAATAAATTGTGTATATATTAAGAGCAAAGTTTAAAATCAGTTTATAAATCAGTTTATTTATGTGTTACAGCGTTAAATTAGCCCAATCATTTATTTATATACTATTTAAACTGATTTTACATATTGTTTAGCTTGTTTATGTGAACAAGCAGACATAATTCCTAAATGTAAAAATTGCATATAACCACAGATATACAGAGTGGGGTGAAAGTCTTTTAAAAATGGACTATTCAGAAGTCTGTACTGCAATTTTGTGGACGGTAGAGGTCTACAGACTTAAGATGTATATTTAAATTCAGTTTTCATCCATCTGAATTCTAATGCTTTTTCTTGCATGTCTCGCAACAATATGCGTATTCATCAAAAGTACACCTGACCCAGGGTCAACAGGAATGTATATGCTGAAGTAACCTATTTTTAAATTTCACCAAGATCAAGCAGCCAGAGCCAAACATATACATGGCAAAACACCTCTGCCGCTCTAACAACAAAAGAATGAATGATTCAAATTAACCTTACTTGAATCAAACCGAATCACATTTTTGCTATATTATTTAGTGTTGTCTACATTAAGAGCTGACATGTATGTATACTCTGTGTAAAATGAGCACTGCAATATCTAAAAAACCTCTGACCTCTTTAAAGGCTTTTCATTGCAGTCTATTGCTTGCCTTTAGAAGATCAAAACCTCTTTTTAGAACAGAGAAACTGAGAAAGATAACTCACTCTTCCTTGATCCATCTTGGTTTGATAGAAAGACGGAACCCACATGTGCATTATAAAGAAACACACTGTAGTGTATCCCCTGCACAGGAGGTGGGTGCTTTCAAAGCATCAGGGAGATTTTTTGTTTACGTGAATGTGGAGCTATCAGTTGCCGCTGTGTGTTTAAAGATGAAAAGAAAAACAGGTTTAAAGCCGAACAAAGCAACTTTCTGCTTTACCCTTTTAAAACATCTCTATTTCAATGCTTTGTACAATAACCTCATTTACTAATAATTAACTAATAATATTCAGATTAGAGCAGAGATTATGCCCATTAATATTTTTTTTTTAAATATGGTAATTAATGCTAATATTGCTTTTGTGTGTTAGCACAGAGCTAACTGAGATATGTGCCACTATGGTGATTTCAAAATGAAAACCTTTTAAACAATCATAGCCTGTTTTAGACCTTTCCACCTTAAAAAGCCTTTTTTAGACATGCTGAGTGCTTCAAAAGGTTTTTAAACAGCGCAATTTAACCCCATTGTGGAATAAATACGTAACTCTGATTCTTTTTTATTTTACTTTCTAATAATAAAAAGCAGATTTAATCAGTTAGTTGATTTGATACAACAACAATCTGGGCAGAGAGGCAACCATAGCATTGTTGGGGCAACAGAGCTAATGGATTGCAGTTACTAGAGGCAATTTACTTTACTGCGTGGGAAAATATAACACAAGTGTAAACGGAAATTTATATTGATTGCTGCAATTCATCTGCTGAGACCCTTTGCAATTGTGCTTGTTCACACTTCACACAAAATATTTATTCAGGTCTGGGGTAATACTTTTGGATGGGTCATTTACAGTGAGATCTTGTAGATCTTGTCAGTAGATCTTGTCAGCCGGCCTCATAATGAAGAATATGCGAAATTATATGCATATTGTCATTGTGTTCTCTTGCTTTGTAATCTCCTTGGCAACCTGCTGTGTAGCCTGGGTTACTAAGGTTATTTTGCTCCTTTACATTTTATAGCTAAAAATAACACATGTATAGCGAAACACAGCTACAAATAGCAAATATGCAGCTGCTGTCGGTTGTTGGCCTAAAGACGGCCATCTTTTTGCATTGAAAAAATCTGTTTTCACATGATAACTCAATTTAGCATCCATCTGGCATCAATTCAGATACATGTCAGGAGCGCTCAATACATCTGATTTACAGCAATCATGTACAACGTGATTGATGCACTCAAGGTTTAAAGCACATGGCCACTTTGGGCTGCTTACATTTCTATTCTGTGTGACTGACAGGGACCCATTTGCTCATGACTACATGCATCTCTAAAGGGGACCTGCTGTTTATTTGTGGAGTTATCTGTTTGTTATTGTTATTTTGAGAGGCTCCTTCTGCTTTCAAAGCTTTACAAGTGCAGTTCCATTTTTTCAGTCACCCACATTCCCTGCTGATCAGAATATGTTTACTGGAAAGTGAATCAGTGGTTATTAGCAGTCTCTCTGTGGTAATGGCTTTGCAAGAGGCAGCAGGTGAGAGGGGAAGGCAAATTGTCAGACTTGCTGATTAGAGTGGCTCTCACAGCCTTTGGGCTCCTTATATTTGAACGATTTTGACTACAAGAGCTTCTCATCATCGTTTTGGCTTCTCTTCCTAGATGACAGTGTCATTGGCCTTTTGTAACTGTTCATTTAAAGGACAAGTCACAGAAATGTTTGGATATGAAGGACAGTGAGGTCATATTAATACCTGTTTCTCTGATTGTAGCTGATTATATTAATTAAGCCAATATAATTTGACCCTCTCACTGGTAAGGGTAGGAATCTTTTGGAAATTCAGTGTGATTTTGATTTAGGGATATGCAGTGTATTTGGTATTATTGGTCTAACCAGATTCCAAAACTTCTCAATGTTTCTCAGCTTTTAAGATACAACATACTGTGGATTAGCGTTAACCTGGCCAAAATGTTGTAAAGATTCTTATTAAAATAAAAAAATGTATTAAAAGATTCTTATATTAAAAATGTGTCTGCTATTAACTGTCAACAGATATTAACTTAGCAGGTATATTGCATAGTGTCAGAGGCTTGTGTTCTGTGTAATGAAGTGCCATCTCAGAATGACCTTAGACAATTGTGTGCTTTAATACATAATGTGGCACATTAGAGATTTTCATATGAATACATTTTTTCTTTCAAAATCTGAAGTTTTTGGTTGTTTTTGTCACTTTTTGGTCCTTTGGATGATAAACTTATATGAAGACTCTTGCATATGTATGTTGGCTGGTACATTGTGAGTGCGTCTTATTGTGGTATATGCTGCAGAATTTTTTGAAACACCTTTTTGGAAATACAAATACCTGCTATCCATGAAAATGTATCAAGCTCATGTGTAACTATCACTCTTATCTCGTCTGCTCATTAATTCACACACATACTGTATCGACACCGTTTCAAATCTGTCTTCACTAGCAGCTCTTCATTTCACAGTGCCGACCACTGTCAGTTCTCTGACCTAAACATTATGAGGTTCTCCTTTAATAATTCATCCTAAGCCTCACAATCTCCTCAACGTCCTTATTCTGTCAATCAGACTCATCCTACTGTCTACACACTTCTCACCTTTATTCACAAGCCGTGAGCTTTTCAGAGTTATTACCCATAATGCCCTGCGAGGAATACAGCATTATCCTTACAGTGACAAACAACAGGCAGCTGAGTTAGTGTTTTAAGGTACAGTCTGTCTGGCAGTTCATAAAACACTTTTGTAAATCTGATTTAAGATGAATAGCAAAGGAAGGTAAAGGAAAGGACAGAAATTGGTTCTTTCCCGCTGGGTCCGTTCACTGGCTGTCTCGCCATATCCACTGACTAAAAATAAAGAATGATCATTTGTACCTCAAAATACTGGACAAACTCAGCCATTTTGCTTGTAATGTCTGCTGTTATGGCAACCGTGGTCTTGTTATTGCTTTAACTGATGGTACCACAGACCACAAAGTGAGAACAAAGGTCATGGTAGTGATTCAGCTGGAGATGTTATGCTTGTATTACATTAATGGTAGAGGAGTGGTGAAAATGGATATCTTAATGGCTCATTCTATCACATTTCAAGATGCTGAGTGCATCTAAAACCCTTACTGAAACAATTCTCTCAAAGAAATACAGTGATTATATTGTGTCTGAACAAACCATGCATGCTCCTAACTCTGTTAGCTCACATTGAGTACAATTTACATAGAGAGCAGGTGTTTGTTTAATATACGGTGGCTGTAAGTTTTCTGAATGCAAACCTGACACTTCAACACTTTTGAAAGCTGAAATTTAAAACTAGGAAAACTTTCCTCTTTTTTGAACGAATTGAATGCCTTCAATTTCCTCAATTTACGTGCAAACATCTATTTGAACATAGCTATTACTATTTGTCCTTCATGAAAATAATTTAGGTCTTTGACCTAAAGAAAAACATTTTTAATTATTACTATTTTTGAAGATGGATTTTAGCCATCTCTAGTATAAACAACTGCTCAAAAGTCTAAGATCTATACAAGCAACTGCTTCAGAATTTCAAGTTCAATTAATTAAAGTGTAAGGTTTCAGATTGTGAATTTCATGCTGAAATGCTGAAACAGCTTTACTTTAAACTTTAAAAACAAAATTAAATATGAAAATGTTTTTTACTTTAACTTGAGTCTTTTTGGCTGCATTGATTTTAATGGGATGCAATTTTGAGAGTATAATTTCTCAGTACTTTTTCCAGCTCTAAAAGCAACAGGCTTGCATTTAAACTGACATTATTTCATCTAATTCAAATGCAAGTTAAGAGACTGAGTCATGATTACCATTACCAGTGAAATATGTTCTTTGAGCTCTAAATAAACTTTTAAAATAAAAGTAAAAATCTCAATTTTTGTCCAGAAAATGTTCAAGTATGGTAAGCTACAAAATAATACTTACGTATAGAAATTAATTACAATTATTTACCTTTCTTTAGATTTCCTTGATCCCATTTAAAGATTATGGACCACAAACCTTTTTCATTTACTTATGTGTTTGGTATAGATCTGGTATAACATGACTTATGAGGCTTTGAGAGACTAAGCGATTTTGCGCTTGTTCTCTTTTAAATGACTGCCATAATTCCTGACTACAGAACTCCATCTGTTCTCGTCCCATGCAGTTGTCCAATTTAGACATTGCTTTTCTCCTGTATGTGTCATCCACTGGTATGTCATGAAACTGTCTCAAATGGTTGAGAAAAGATCCTTGAGACAGATTTTAGCCTTGGGCAGCAAACCGATGAGTCACCCACAACCAGCCTGCCCACGAAGATGTGTGTGTTAGTGAACCCTTAAATGTCTAATCTGAGCTGACTCTCTGGGGTGTGTGTTCAAGTTTGACTGTATTTGTGAGGTGAAATGTCCTCACAAATATACTGAAACATGTCAAAAACTGACATTTAGGTGGTCCTCACTAGTTAAATAGCCTCAGCCAAATCACATTTTACTTTAGTAATGTAGTTAGAGGTGTGAGGGTTAGAATTAAGGATGGGGTATAGAACATATCATCAGTCTGGTATGAAAACAGAAAGGCAGAAATGTGTGTTGTTTGTTATCGCACCCTGATGTCACCATGTTGTCCACCCGTGACACTAATCCATCATTTTTAGTGAGCGTCAGGTGTTTCTGAAAGAGAGGGAAAATGATGAAATGTGACACTGTTATAGTCAGTATTAGAGCTCTGACTTTAACCTTATAGAAACCTCAGCATGCAGATATAATCATGACAGTCTTTAAAATGAAACTAAGGCTGCAGGTGCTTTTTGCCTCTCTCACCACTTCTCATGTCGCACAAGGTCTATGTGTGAGATTTGGCGGCATTCTCAGTCAAAGCAGGTGTCTGTATGTGTGTGAACATTATGTCTGGCCTTTAGGAGTTTAGCTTAATCTGATTTGTGAAGTAGGAAGGCACAAACCATCGCTGTCCAGCTGTGACCGCTCAGACCAGCATGACAATTACTGATGTTTTTCTCTTCTAATTACTGCAGTGTGTTTTAGAGACAAAGAAAACAGTCAAAGTCAGGTGTGATGTCATTTTTAAGACCACAGAGCAACAGAGAGCAATGAAATATGGTTCCATCAGTTAAACATAGCAACTAAAAGCATGAGAAAATAGGGAGAGGCTTTATTTTGGTGTGTTTTTATTTGGTTATTGGTATGATTGTACAAGTTAACAGATTTTTTTTGCCGTAATCAGCCAATTTCATGGACTTCTCCAGTAGCCTCATACTGTACATGTGACCACAGCCGGCATGACTGCAAATATGTTAAACAATGCAATGAAAGATACTACATGAGTTCTCAGTAGGCCTAATTGCTGTTGCAATACGCCGCCAAATAATCAGACCAGCTTGTATGTTGTGTTTTGGGTGTTGATTTCCAGAATTAAATGCTGGTGTCCCCCACCAGGCTGCCAATCTAGCTTAACCAGTAAGGCATCCTTGGTTAACCAACAGCATCATGCTGGTGGATTAGCTTTACAGCTAGGTTTTGCAGTTAAGTAACCTTAAACCAGCACTAACCAGCATTTGCACACAGTACTTTAGATATATAAGTTAGGATAAGTGTTATGTAAAAGTGTACTTGAAAGGTCAGTGGTTAGACCATGGCGTTAACAATGCCAAGGTCTTGGGTTCGATCCCAGGGATTGCACATACTCAATGTATAGTAATCAATGTGTAGTATAATGCAATGTAAGTAGCTTTGGATAAAAGCATCTGCCAAATGCCTAAATGTAAATGTACAGTGCAGCAGTCTGGTCTTTTTGTTTTAGAGGATAAACAGTATTATAAGATCATGAGGAAATAAGATTATATTAGATTTCCAACATTTATGAGAAGGAAGCCATTTTACGGAATGTGGCGATATTTGATTTGGCTTTATTTCTATTCATTCTCTTTTGAAAACAGTAAAAGTACTTTATGATTGTCCCCAAAATTGCAGATCTCATAAAAAAACATCATATTGCTTGTTTGGGAGCAAAAGCCCAGCTGGACTCTGGAGTCTGCAGACCACCTTGAAGATATAAATCACACTTTCCATTAATACACCATCGTGTAAAGAAGGAGAGGGTAGGGCAGAGTGATCAGATAAAGACCAGGAGTGACCTGTGTGTTAGAGACGGAGAGAGAGAGAGAGAGAGAGAGAGAGAGAGAAAAGCAAGAATAGTGTCTTATAGCCTGATGATTTACTTCATTGCTTGGGCAGTCTTTCTGCAAACAGCTTCATAGTGAAACCCTGATTTATCATGTAATCTGTGACCTTTGTACAGTAGATGTGTAGCTACAAAGGGACTGAGTAGCACTGTATCTCTCTCAAAGCTCAAGTACATTTAAACCATACATTCTTTCTTGAATGATTTTGTCTACACCAGTTTATGAAATAGCTCATCACAGAGATACAAAGGAAGCATTTCCTGCAGTAGTTTTCATTTTGTTGTTGGGTATTATAATGAGAAGCGTTCAAGTGCTGGAATTTTAATATTTTGAGCAGCTGGTATAAATGCATTGATGCAGAAAGTGGTTTTGATTATATTAAGGTGAATTAGAGCCCCAAACCCTCATATTCATTTATTTTATCAAAAATTATTCTGTGCATTGCTTTCTGTATGCTTTTAGTGTATCTCCAAACTAATTAATGTTTGGATCAAAGCGTGCTGGATGTTAGAAGCATTGAGGATTCCAGGAATAAGGAATGATTTTGAAACTGATTCTGTGTCGCCATGGCAATCTAAAAGCCACCCACTCACATGTGAAAGCTCACACACATATATGCATCCAAAATTCATCCAAGCGTTGACTCTGATGTTGTTGGTGTAAGCAAAAGGGGTTCAGCTGGTCGTTTGTAGCCTAAGGCTGGTAGAGGGTAGGGAGTTTATGGTCTCTTGTGGGTTCATTTACATCTTTGTTTTTGAAACACTGATGCAGAAATATTTTTAGTTTTTTTGTAAGGGTTCTATGGCTAAACCTCTGTCTTTCTAACCTTTGTCTTTGGGGTAAAGCAGTAACATTGAACCAACAATGAACAGTTCAACGGAGACTCATTAAGGTTCATTGAGTTGTATTGTTCAAAGATAAGACTGAATTCTTCCACACTGTGCATACCATCCAACATAACCTCTAAGGAACAAGGACATCTTTCCATCAGTATGGATACAGTTATTTTGTATTTTCCATTATAGATTTAAAGCTATAATTCATGACCTGTGGTGCACTGGGAGAAACTTAGACAGGAAACTGCCTTAGCTATTTTTAAAGCTCACATATACTGTATACTGACTCATATATAAGAACATATAAGAGCCTGTATAGGAGATATAACTACCTTAATTTGTGCCGAAACAGTATCCCAGCTAACAAGTTTGTAAGAACGTTTCACAGTGTTTCTTTTAAGTAACAGAAAGTTCTAGGAACGTTTAAAACATCCAGTTTCTTAGACGTTATATTAATGTTTTTGCTTGGGTATAGGAACAGTATTCAATATTATTCAATGTCTTTAATTCTGTAACATTTTTTAAATGTTTTTCTAACTACTTAAAAATAATGTTTTTGATATAAATATGATATATAGCTTCAAAAAAAGTTACTGCTACAGTTCTAATGTTACTGCAAGAATGTTTAGTGATAACTTTGAAGGAACTTTTAAAGAATGTTAGCCAGCATTCTGAGAATATTCCCTGTTAGCTGGGATGTCACACCGTAAAAACCAGTATCAGTAGCTGTTGTCATTGGCTGTCACTCTGATACTGTGTTATCTGTTAAAAACAGAATTAGAAACCCATTCAGTTGCACTGGAAATGTCAAACAAGGCATTAACTTAACACAGCAGCCCTCCTCATTCACCCAAAGCAGCGAGCATGTGTATTACACGGCCTTCTAGTTGGAGCTCAGGGAGTCTGCTGCCATCTGGCTGAGAAAACCTTCCATTCCACAACATATTACCAGGAAATGACAGCCCAGAAAAACAGAACATATCCAACAGAACTCACTGTCTGCAGACATCAGAGCAAATACAGTGATGTTCTCGCTCCTCTGTTCTCTCCTTTGTGTTTTACTCATTCACAGTACGATCAATCTTTATCATTTCCCTGGTCTTTGCATCTTTACCTTGTACTCTGACTTTGTGAATGTAAACAAAATGTGAAAAACAAAAAAAGTGTGTGATGACAAATATCAGAGCCAGTCATTAGTAGATGTCTCTCTTAATTAACACTATTGATTGCCTTTAATAGACAATTGATATGCTGTCTTTAAATTTACAGTGGCTCAGTTCCAAAACCTAGTGAGCTGACTAGGTAGGTAACATTTTTGGCATTGTTGGTACGTACCTGAGGCAAAAGCTGTTCTAAAAGGTGGTCAGCACAATTATTCTGCCATTTTGGCCCTATTTCAAAAGGTGGCATTTCAGATCTTCTTCACTGATAAATCATTTAGTATGTTCAGATCTTTATATGACTAGTGTTTAACTTACCAGTATGTTTCTCTACATCTTTTTTTATCTCACACACAAACTTTTAATGAGCTAGTGAGCATTTGTGCTGACCAGGTGATGGTGAAGATAATTAAAACAACATCCACCCACACAGATATTGAAATCTGTATGTGGAATTATTCTTTTTTATTAATCCACTATATTAAAGGAACATGTGTGCCGGTATTGTAGTTTTTCCCGTTTTAGATTTCCACATAAAGACGTGATGAAATGCAGTGAGTGGTTTGAGCGGCTGCACTTTTACAAATAAATAAACCAATTAGAAGATTACAATGAGAACTGTTATAAGAACATTTATTCTCTAGTAAGACCATAAAATTATGTAATATACTGTATAATCATTAACTTTTAAATCACTAAAGAAGCATTTACAGAAGAACCCAATAATGTAAAAAATCTTTGTAATGTCTTTATTTTAAAGGGTGTGGTCATCCGTATCATCTGAGGAGGCACTATGGAAGCTTACAGAAAATAAAATTGATTATTTATTCATAGCCATACTCAAGTTACATAGTTTTAGATCTAAAAGTGACAGCATGTAAAATTTGTCTGTGCCTGGCAAAATGAAATCCACAAGTAATAAGGAATTCATCATTTTTTTCTGACAGCGAAGGTGTGTCTATCTACTGACAAAAGAAAAATGAAAGGCAGCAAAAAACATTTCTGACAATGAGTTTGTGTGTGCGTATGGCTATATTTAGAAGGTCATGGTCAAGGACATCTTTATCTGTGATTCAAGAACTCTGAAAGACAACATCTATATGCTTGGTGAGGGCGTGAGGAGGAGGGGGGAAGCCCTAAGGCTGATTTTATTATTGATGAAATGTCTACTCCATTACAAAGCTAACATCTTCATAAGCTGTCCTCCTTGAGATAAAGCCATATTATCGTGATTGTGATTGGAAATCTTGTGACTCTTCAACCAAATCTCTTATCAGCTGTAGCAGACCTAAATATTGAAGGTCATGTTCTCATCTACAATTAAAGGACACACTAGATTTAGTTACTGAAACTCTTAAACTCTGCAGTGCATATTTTAAAATGAATAGTTCCAGCTCTGACTGGATGTGTCAAATTCATATTTTCGCACCTGTGACCATATGTTTTATATTTATAGAGCTTTCCTGTGGGGTAGGTACCAGTAATAGTCAGCAGAACAGTTGTCTTCTAACAACAACAGCAATAATAATAATAAACATATTTTATTATAATTAAAACAATTAAACATTGATGTTTTTTTATAATCCTCAATGCAAACCAATAGACAAACTAAAATCATGTCCAGTTTGCTAGTCAAAATAAAAGTGTTGGAACAAGTCATAATTCCAGTTGTTTTCACATTCATTTTACAAACTAGATGTAGACACAGTATTAGACAGGCATATTAGTCTTTATTCTTATGTTGTGTTGCACTAAGCCTCAGGATTTACATTGGATCAACAACAGCATTACAAGGCTATGGGGTGCAATTACATTTAGGAAAAGAGAGCTGAATCACCCCACTTTTCCTAGATAGTGTGACAGATACTGCCAAGTACCAGAAAGACAGTGTAAATATCTCCATGCTAAAGTAGATAAATACCTGAGACAGTCTCAATCAGTAGATTAATGCTTTGTCTCAGTTTCATTGCTAGCCCTCATCTCACGTCGACTTCAGGGAACTTTAAGTGCCATCTGAGTCACATCCCTTGTGAACTTGTGACTGAGGCAATTTAATGCCAATGTTTTTCTCAAGAACCGCAAGACAAGCGTCAGTAGCCTTGTCTGTCTTTCTCGCTGTCTCTGGGACAGACCTGATCTCATTTGAGATCAGCCACTGGGAACAGTAATATATGAGGCTTTTATGGTAAACCTGATTCTGTGCCTTTACTAAAGTGACTGAGCATTTTAGTCTGTGTAGCCTGTAACAGAAGGTGTGCAATTAGTGTGTTACAGCCTTAGGCTGTTTGAGGAACGTTTATGAGAAGAAAAAGTCCCCAAAGGCTCATAGCTTTAAACGAGAAACTCTGGACAGCTAGAAAAGGCTTATTTTTAGCTGTGTGTGTGTGTGTGTGAATAGGGGAAGTGACTTGAATCCCCACAGTCTGCACCTGCCTCACATTCTGTCTTTCCTCACACCATGACATCAAGGTACAATCACCTTCATCCTCACCTACTGTCAGAATTCCTGGCACAGAGCCAATGAGCTAAGAAAGCCTTACATTTGTTACCGAGGGGAAAGCATCTCAGCATGCATCGTTCACAATGTCACACGCCTACACGATGTGTTTATATATGTTCTGTTGTAGATACTGTTCATTTTAAAAGAGATTCTAAAGGGAATTCAGTGAGTTTGTTAGCATTTTCTAACATGGGCTCCCAAGGGCACCAATCTAGCTTTACAGATATTGTGACTGTCAACACCTTCATTCATTTTTCCTCCAGATTTAACTACGGCATCATTTTTCTGTCAGAGTGTGCAATCATAGTGTTGTTGTATGTGTTTTGAAACTTCTTCTTTATGCAGCCTTTTATATCCTTCCAAACTTTTCAAATTACTCCAATCTGAGTGCATACCAGGGACAAGAGAGAGTTATGTTAAAAACTTGAATCATTGAGTCTCACCAAAGAAGGCAAAAAATGGCATCTATATTTGTCTTTGTGTAAAAACTTTGTTCTTATCCTGTTGCTGTCAACACAATCACAGATCCTTGGGAGATATAATCTTTTACTCAGAGTCCTGTTTACTCCACTGCATTAAAAATAAGCAAAAATAAATCAAATGCAGTGCATTCCTAAATCTGCCACAGAGCACATACCTGGAGCACAGCTACAATTTCCTCAGCCCCGGGGAATTTTCTGTTGGAATGAAGACATATTCAAAGGGTCTGATTAACAGAAGACATCGAAATATGCATGTAACTTGAGTATGGCTATGAATAAATAATCAATTTTATGCAAATAAGCCATATTTAGCTAAATGTTTAATTCCTTCCTGTATTAAAATATATGGAGCAAAATTGTAAATTTGTAGTTATTAGTTTTTTAATGGCTTTGCAATGTAAGCATCAAAACATATATACCATATACCAAAAAGCAGCCTTTAATTTCTAAATAGTTAAAAACCCATTTGCTAAATGCGTTGTAAATCAGTGCCAGTTTAATGCTAGTCGGCATCCTATTCCATAGAAAACAATTGCTTGATAAATATTATTAATTTGAATGAATGAACAGATCATTGACATGGCTCCCAGTCTGCAATCAGTAACAGTTGTATGGCATTATTTGATCTGCAGGTGATAAAAAACACAACCATTATGTTGCCTCACATCTTGGGTTTTCTGACCAAGTTGTGCACACAAAGAACATCACAGGGCTCTTATGTAAACACTAACTCACAATAAATGTGTTTGCTGTGAGAAATGAATGCAAGCAATGAGTGTTTTTAATGTCTTCTTTTTCTCCATTTCTTTTTCCCTTCTTCCCTTTTTGCTGCCCTTTCCTATCTTGGCTGGAACAGTGGATCACTTGGGCATTGAGTTCATGGGTAAGGAAAAGAGCTTTTTCTTCTTGGCACAGCGATGAATCACACTTACAGAGTTTACATGAAACGAGGCGGCTGTGTATCTGCTTTGTGCAGCTGTGCCTGTCTTTTCATTGCATGTGTTTGAATGTGAACATTACTGTTATCTCTTTGGACTGTGCGCTGTATGTGGGCTAAAATGTTCACTTCTTGACTTCTCACAACAAATAGCTTCTATGTTTAGATCCCAGAGTCTTTGAGAACAAGCAGACATTCACAAACGTAATAATTTAAGGATAAGACTGCTTTATTCTTATTTGACTGACGTAGAACAACTTCTGTCATCTATCAAATGTTGAAGAAATAGTTCTTATGCATGACTGACTTCTGTGGAGCACTGTGATTTTTTCAAAGGATATTCCTTCTTTTGTTTTCCATATAATGAAAATGCTGTTGTCAAGCTCCAAAATGATAAAAAAACATTATAAATGTTTGATAAAAGTAGTTTTTTTACTTTTGTAGTGCTTGTATGTCATTTCAGAGCATCAGACAGTCATCATTTACTTTAATTATATGAATAACATGATAACACGAGGGTGGGTAAATGATGATGGATTTTTTTTAACGCTGTAAACATGGGTTCACCTTTATGGTGTATTTATTATCAAATGCATCATAAGCACAGTTTCTCCCATTGCCTACTCTTCCCTCTCCTCCAATCACGTGCCTGCATTCCGCTGCAGAATTCTAAAGCTCTTTGGTCTCCCTGGAAACGGCAGTGGAATGTTGAGAGGACAGTGTCAGGAGACAGTGAGGATGAATCATATTGTTGGCACATTTTTTAGAGGTAACAGTATCATTAACACAGGTAACACAGGTATTAAAATGTACTGCCCTGTGTGTTTGACCTGAATTATGTAACATACACCACATGAGTTTTCTAGATACAGTATATAGGCATATATATCTGTTGGGTTAAGTTTGCCTGCGCATCATGACAGAAACAGCATTTTATTTGACGTGATTGCAACGTCATCTTTGGCCTCTAAGATAAAACATATCAGTATTTTGATTATAGAGTTTGGAGGATTTCCAGGGCTGTAGATCGATGGGTGAGTGTGGGTAACAACCAGATGGATTTTGTTCACGTTGATTTCCAATTTCCATTGCAGGGGCCTGTAGCACACCTCCTCCAGAACATTCCTGATTGAGAAGAGCAGATTCTTCACTTGCCTTGATATCCGTATTTCGATTTCTTTTCTCTCTATGTCCAACCAAACCCTGAGAGATAGATACACTCCATCAGCAATCTTGTAGATATGTCAGGTTTAAAACTCATTTTATCAGTTAATGATGAAATTGTTTGCTACAGCGAAATCCACAAGCATTTCACTGAGCTCAACACGCTAGTAAAATGTACGCGATGGCTTGTCCAGAGCACAACATTTATTTTTGTTTTATACAGAATTAAATTCTCATTTGAGGTGTAGATTAAATAAAATATTTGTTCTGTCAAATCCATGTTTAAAAAAGAAAATAACATGCTAGTTGGCTGGTACATGTAGAGTACTTCTTGTAAGGAGTGTGCGCTGGACTAGCATCCATCACAGAAGATTGATCTGGCTCCGGAGAGGTGCTGTCGTTATCTTGACTCCAATCAGAGCTCTTTGAGGATAAATCAGGATGGATGGGGCCATAGTTCGGACCTTATAGTCACCTGAGGAAGCCTCATTAAATCAGCTATATATTGCCTATTTTAGCAAACCCCTTTTTATATGAATGTTTTGATACCAATTGTGTATAAACATATATCCAAAATGCCATAATGCTATACAAATTAATTACATGATATGATGATTCATTAATAGAGTTGAACAAAAATAAATATTAGCATTTACTGAGAAAAGCCCCCATATGAAGGTAACGTAAAGACATTGCATTACTACGGCAGATAATTACATTAAATAGACTTTACAAAAAGTGGCTTCTGATCACTGAACATAAGCCTCTCACTGGCCTACAGTCCAAGGCTGTCCGAGGTGGTCTCACACAGCACACGCTCTTATAAAGAGGGGCATGATTAATGGCATTAATTTTCAAAATCCATTTATTTTTCTTATGATTAATCACCCTAATTGAATGTATTAAACTGGCACTTTTATTTAAAGCATCTTATGGTGACATATCATGGCTCACTATTTTTTTGTGTACATTCAATTTTGGTCACACCTAGTTTAGTATCTTTATTGCAGTCTGGACTTCCACAACTAAAACAGTGGAAAAAGAGAAAGTGAGAATAGAAAATGTATAGGAGAAAATAGGAGTATTCCCAGCTGTCTGAATTGTTTTCTCCTACTTGGAGACCATGGCTTGTCCCAAACGGACCCTCACCCTTGCAGTTCTCTTTCAATTCAACACTTTGGTGACATAAGCCAGTACAGACTCATGGGGGGCTAGTCAACAAGTCTTTGAGGATATGTGGATAATAAATGTGTGTAGTGGAACAGACTTCAAGTCAACATAAAATAAAAAATTGACCCTGTTTACTTTTTTAATACATGTTCTTGTTTATATCGTACACAGTACACGTTATTAAGGTTAGGACCTCATCAGCCTGTCAGGCATAAACTGGGGCATCTTCCAATGGGTCTTCTGAACTACTTTCACATCTGGATGAGTTCAAGCAATAGGACATAGGCAATTGTACAACAAGGGAAATAATGAGGTTCTGAACACCACCAGTCTTCCCTTGAAAATGTGCACAGACAGGGACAGACGCTTCTGGTATTGGTTCTACACAGAATCAAAACATTGTGCACAGCTTTTGTGTACAAAAGCTGAAAATTTATTGAATCAGAGCTAAATAAATCACGCATTATTATTGTCTTGTTTTCTCTAGTTCATGACACCTTGATACAATTTGTAATCTCAAAATAAAAACAATAATCTTTGCAGAAACCAAACCTCTAGATAACTAAGCAATATTACCTTCCTTTCATAAGTAAGCCTGAATATTTGTTATATGTGATAAATATACTAATATAAAAATTAAATGCTGTGCATTGGATGGTTTTTAAGGTTAATTTCCATGTAAGAAATAACACAATAATTGAACGCTCAAAGACCTTATATTTGTTTAGGTAGCAACACTCTTTAGACATAAATTATATTGTCATAAACCAACCATTGCTGTTTGATTTTTACAAATAATTTTAAATAAAACAATATATCAGCAATTTCTTATTATTGAAATTTAGTATTTTTAACAAATTAAACGTAAGCTATCAAACTATAAAACTTATCATTTCTTTTTATTCTTTTTATAATTTCCTTTCTAAAAAATCTTTTTGCCACAAAAACTCTGTCCAACTGAGGTGGACTTTTGTCTAGTAGACCCATCAGGGGTGCAAACGTGAGTGAAGTCCAGTTGTTTTATTTGTATTTTATGAAATTGCAACCGGGACACCCTGTGGTCTCACGGATACCAAGCATATTAAGTGCGTCATTTGAGATAGAGTCCAAAGTGTTTTGATTTTGCCTTCTGAAAAAGAATATTGTGAATGCGAAGACGAACACAGCTGTAGCGCACAGCATGACAGCTGTCTTGTTTAAGCTTTCATTTTTGCATTTGTTTTGTACGTGATGGTTTGATAGCTGCCATGTGCACATTCAGAGCTCCACATAAAACCTGCTCAGAAAGTGGTAGTTCTTCTTAGTGGCAAAGACAAAGAGTGGACTGCATGAATGAAAGAGATTCCTGCAGGACGCTTACTGCAAGACCTCGTACAGAGCTTGCGTAAGTATTAGGATATACAGAAGAACATTTAAAAGTATCCTTGAACCTAAAAAATGAAAGTGAAAGTGTTTCACTACCCTGAAGAAAGAAGTCAGAATCTATTCATTTATGATTACACAACAATCAGCATACAAATTGACATGATAATCCAGAAGTCTGTCATATTTTGGGTGAATTTGCTCCATGCGCACTACAAGTGCATACTCGGATCCTGGGTCTCCTCATGTTTGGGAGATCAGAAACCCTAATAAATTTAAAAAGTTGTAATTACTTGTATTTATGTAATAATGTGTACAAACAATAGAAACATTTACAACGATATGGTGCAAAATATAGCACTTTATATAGCACATATATTTATTTTGCAGCCTCTCTGTTACAGTGAAAAAGTCAATTGGCATACAGTACAAAGGATCGTTCATAATGCACTCAGAATACTATGGTACCATAATAAAGCATGAGATTAACAATTGCGCAGAACAGAAAATCTAGATATTTAAAAGTCAAAGCAGTCGTTCACTTATATCTAATTTATCACACTAACAAGCTCTGTCTCATGTTATGTCCACATATTCTCACAAGTTTCTCGGGTTTGTTCTTACAGTGGTACTGTTTAATTAAGTTTCTTTAACTGCACTTCCAGCTGTATGAATTCCGAACCTGAAAATATGTCTCAAGTGCAGATTATATTCAAGTCTATGAGGAATGAAATATTCAGAGTGCAGTGGGTGTCATTAGTAGGCTGCAAGTCTTGTAGTCTTGGTTACTGTGGGCGCTATAATCAATGGGAGGCAAGTGCACGATTATTTACAGCATGTTTATTTGCATAGACCTGCACTGGTTACCATATAATTGAGATAAATTACCTGTTGCTTCCAAATCATTTGCACAATAGTCTTAATTAGATACTTAAGATCATTGATTGTATTCAGCACAATCATTGTTCAGGAATATGAAGAACTATTCACTTTCTCATATCAGTCATGAAATTACATGTGTAATAGATGTCCAATTACAACAGCAGATATGGTTAATGTGGAAGATGTGTAATAATGGGATAAAAATTGTTAATAATTGTTTTAAGTGCCCATAGGGCTAGAGCATGTACACATACTTTACACAAGATTTACACGATGTGCTCATTCAAATATTCACAGGTATTCACACTTAGTGTGCACATACAGTTTTACACCTTCAGATAGAGAGTAAATGACAGCGAGCGTGTAAAATATATAAACCCTTTTATAAATGTAAAACTAAATACACAAGTAAATCTTTGCAACTCTGAACTCAGTAATTTAACTGTTGGAATTTTTAAGGAAAAACTTTTTAATGGTAAATTTATTTATAAATGAAATTTAGGGGCTAATAAAATTAGACTAATAAAAGTTATTTAAGCACTCTTTGTATGTCTGAATTTAATTGTTACAATTAAACAATCTTATTTATTATAAATCCAATAAAACTACCCATGAATTTCATAAATGCACTTTTCCAAGAACCTCAAAGATTCATAAACGTGTACATTCCTAAAGTTATACATACATGTAAAGCTTTCTATTGTCCATTTTGGAAGCTGCCATACATAACCATACATGCCATATAACAAGTGTGTGAACAATTACTTATAAACACTGAAGAGATCACATGTAATTATACACTCAGGGTCAGAATCCAGAAATAACATTACAAGTCTTAGCAGATCCAACAGGAGAAACCTGTTGGGGAACAGTGATAAAGGACACAGTAATAAAATGCCCCAGAGTGGAATTTCGATTGATACTTTGCATTGTAATTTTTTTTACAGCAAATAGTCTCTTTATGTTTTCTGCACAGCATATATAAAGCTTAAAGCCAAATAAAATGTTTCTGTGCTGTACAAAAGCTTGTCAAGCTCACAGAAATAGAGAGATGGATATTTTGAGAATAATAGCAGGCCCTGAATGATAGAACAGATAAATTAACATAAAGCATCATAAGCACCCCATCATGCTCTTCTCTGTGAGAGATGGTACCTGGAAGACAAATGACATGTGAAATGATACCTGGAAGAGGATGAGGTAATGTGCTGGAGTGGGCACAGAATGTAAAGAGCAGATGAGCTAATACCACATCCAGCCTCTCTCTCTCTCTCTCTTTCTCTCTCACTCTCTTCCCCTCCCTATCTGTGTGCTTTGGTTCCATTCACTCTAATTATGGTGATGGTGGAGACATAATTGCATGATATAATAAGTTAATTTGTAAATAATAATGAATAAATAAAAATGAGAGAGACGACCGTACCATGTGATTAGAAGGGTTTGAGCTCTTTAGGTTATCCAGGTTAGTGAATATATGTGAATCTATAGAGGATCTACTAAATAATACTTTGGGTAGTTATGATGCTCTGTTTGATTTTCAGCAGGTTGGAGGCTGTTAAAATTCCTTCGAATCTGACCTTGTGACGAACTTGTATCTGTGTTTTACCTGCAGTCACACTCGCAGCATATAGCCCATATTCATATACAGCACATATTCATTATCATTCTGATGTGAAGTTTGTGGCAGCCACTTGTAAAATCTGTGTCTGAGTATCTGAGGGATCGCCTGTTAATATTTATAAAGTAAATGTGATTTACTTGTTCATATGAGAAATGACAGCTGCTATTTTTCACATTTAGTGGTGTCCATTTAAGCTTTAACACTTGTCTTGAGCTATCCATCCATACTACGATTCCATTTCAGTTCACATTTTTAGTGCTTCTGGGATAACACTTGCTCTCTGCCAGTTCCATAGCTATTATTTTGGTTGCAAACTATGTATTTTAAAGTAAGCGTGCACTTGACGCATTTTATTTTCTTATTTCTAGTTATACGTATAACAAAAAAATATCTAGCCACATCCCGCATTTAGCGTCTCTGTAGATGTATTTGAATGCATGCTGTGATCTTGTTTTTTGTATAATAGAGAATGTTGTGCTCATATCGCCTCCTCTTTATTCTCTTTGTTCGTTTCGTCCCAACAGAGAGCAAGGAGGTGTACAAAAGACAAGTGATGTCTATCACGTGTATTGCCATGGGGATCAGTTTTCTAGGCACCCTTTGTATGGCTCTCTACTGTCGGAACAAGTAAGTGGACCTCAGAATTAATCAAAGCTTGAGCTTTTCCCCAGAGCATATCATTTGAAGGAAGTGGGATTCTGTGACAAGCTAGAAGTAAAAGCTACTGCTATAGAAACAGAAACTTAATGACTGAAGGAAAGGACATAATTATTTATAAAAGCACACACAGTTCCCTTGGCCCCCTTTCCAAAAGGAATGAATTAAAACATTTTTGACCAATAGCATGCGTCACTTTGAATGTCCTTCAGCTCACACTTCTACTGTTCAACATTTTTACACGATTGTTTCATTTATTTAATTAAGACAGGATATATTCACAATTTTTGTAGTCACATTATTCAAAGCATCTCGTTATCCGCCCATTGTTAGTATTTTTAATGTTTGTCAAAAACTGTATTTGTCAAAAGTGATGTGTAAACGTTTCTGTAACAACATATTCTGAAACATGGATTTGTTTAAATGTGTGAATATGATGTGAGCAGCAATGACAGCATGTATAAAGAATACATCCATACTGCACACATGAATGAGGTCAAGTGTATCAGTGAGAGTGAGTGTAAGTCAAAAAGCCTGATGCAGAACGACTCAGCAGCACCAATAAAACACACGATACAATGAGTGAGCAACCTGACAGCAGAAAAACCAAACAATGATCTAGTGACATGTTAGCGTGGCAGTAATTATTTTATCTCGCAGGAAAATAACTATGGGCTGTCTTGAATGTCATAGTTTATTTTTAGAAGCGATGGGTGATGTGCGTGCATGCGAACGAAGCTGGTTGTGTGTGTTTATCTTCATAAATATCCTCATAGCACACCATATTTCATACACTAATCACATTATGTTGCTCCATATAGGAGGCGAAGAGAAAAGCTTCAGGCCCACTTGAAAGAAAGCCGAAGCCAGAAAAACTACAACCTCAATTCTTCCAACCTGGTCCCCAAGCCCAGCCTTAGGCCTCAGTCAGGTCTGCAGCTCCAGAAAGTAAGTACCTCTGGCTACATTTACACCTGCCGTTAATAAGAGTTTCTGTCTGGATAGTTGGATTTACTTCAGCTGAATCACATTTGAGACATGAATTCCAATGCATCTGCTGCGTGATCAGTCCAATTTAATTCAGACATGGAATGTCCAACAGCTTTTTCCTTTTATTAAATAGTCACTATGAATACATGATGAAGGTCATGGAGCCAAACCGTCATTGTTGATTAAAACATTTTTGTTATTACTTGCAAGTTCAAGTAGTGGGCAGGACTTGTTTTTATTAAATAGCCAATAGCCACATAAATAATATATTGAATTCAACAAGATTCTGCGACAAGTATTATTGCGACAAGTATTACTTTTTGGCTCCTATATTAACAGACATAAAGACTTAAAGAAACAAATGTAATTAGGACTAAGAACTAAAAGAGGTTATACCACACAAAGCCCTTCAGGGTGTGTAAATCCTTGAGGACAGCCACACTAATAATGGTAATCCATCATCAAGGGCTTGTGATTTCTGCATGTGATTCGCTGCCTTTCCATCTCAGAGCCCCATGTGCCTGTCCAGTGTCTTAAAGTGTATTACTTCCCTGGATCCCATTGCAGATTTTGTTAATATTCCTCACTTTCTCTATTGCTTCTGCCGGCAGATCCATCACAGATAAGTCGATACGGGCTATTTACATGACAAACACAATGCTAATTTGAATGCCACTCAAACCCAGAGAGATGTTTAATCGCTGCAGCAATCACACACTGTCAAGGGACATGCAAATGCCAGCCAAAGCAATCAAAAATAGTTCAGTGAGAGAATAGCCAAGCATCTGACACATGCCTGTGGCATTAGTCTGTTTTTCTATGACATTCTTTTACCTAATAATAACATGAACTTCAGCGTTTAGTTTAGTATGGGGAGAATAATATCCTATACATCAAAACCCCATATATTGATATTTGTTGAATCTTTTATTTATAAAGTAATTGATCAAAGACATGATTCCATATTCAAGTAAAATTTGGGGGCCCCTAGCAAGATTCCATATATATTTTACAGTATATGCATTCCTGAGGAGCATTCACTGAAAGTTCAGCCCACAGCCTATAAATAAACATTTAATAATACACAAGTAACATGTGGTCTGTCTAGTCTAGGTTGACATTTAAGACTCATTGGTGCCATGTAAATTTGAATTATTTGTGTCCTGCATCGCCCCTGTCTGCGCCACAAAGGTATTGATTGCCGCATATGAGATGTGAGATATTCAATTCAAAACTGTCGAACATGAGGGTCAGCAGGAAAGTTCACCACTCTCAAATCGCATTTAAAACACATCATGCACACATCATGCAAATGATAAAATGTGGTATGGCATGTTATTCCACTTTAATTTAAAACATCAATTACACTAACATTTCCCCTCTGCTGTCTAACAGTCCTTCTGAGGAACCAGAATCAGTATGATCCTAGCAATTCTCCTTTAAAACAGGTGCCTCAGAAAGCTGCATTTGCTCATAATGTAACTCCCAATGAGCCAACTTATTATTGCTCATACATCTCATATGTGCCCTAAGGTTTATTTCTGCTAGTGAAGCAGCTGAATAAATACAGAAGATCATGATGTGAGCAACGTGCTCATACAGATTTAATAACTACTGTTGTAATGTCAGTGAGTCGTATCAGAGATCTATCAGATCTGCCATTATCACGTCTAATAATGTCTTCCATAGACAACAATGCCTTTTGAAATAATCAGTATATTACTTTTACTGCTCTAAATAAAGTAAAAGTATTCAGTATTGTTTTGTAAATATTCCTAAAAAAATAAGTAAATAGCAAATACGTGAATTAGATTTTACAGAAATTTTAAACTATTGTGATTTATTTTATACCAGTTAGTGTTTATGCTAGGACAAAAAAAAACATTTATAAGTGAAACATATGTACTATATGTACTGTATTTTTTAGACATATTTACCTTAATTTACCTGCTCTTTGCTTGATTAATATAATAGCTTTAGTAATCTATTCAGACCTGTTTATGTAAAAGCATTTAATGGAAATGTAGCTGGCTGTACCTTAAGAAAGTGCATCTTCAGAGATCAGACAGATGTGTTTTCAAAGGGTTTTGGATGAAGTCATTTTTGATTGGCCAAACAGCTTCTGTTGAGTTTGGTCAAAGTGCAGTTCTAAGCAAGAAAAAATGACTGCTGCAGTAATGATGGCTTCCATCTTCTTTAATACCCATGTGACACATTGTATTGAACAAAGTTTTGCCCTTAAATTCAGAAATGACCCTCTCTGTCTTGGAATGAATCAGGCAGCTTCTATCTTCAAACCTGTTTCCGGAAATGAATTTTTAAAACTAAACAAAACTGAGTCATAACCCTGCCTATGTGAAGCATCATAGTAATGCTAGCATGACTTTGTGTTTCTAAATATGCTCACCTGGGGGAATAACATGTTCAATCTGATGTGTTTATTTAACGTTGATTTTCATTCACATTGTAAGGACAAATATGCCTGTTGACCATTTCTGCAAACCAGGCCAGTGAGTCATATAGCATGATTTTTTTAAATTACTCTTATTTTGGCTTACCTCCTGGAAGTAGATGAATCTGTTATTAGTCAGAATGTCTTACCACCACTTCCTCCTACAAGCTTTATTTCTACCCATTCTCTCTCCATCTTTTTCTCTCTATGTGCCTCCCACTCACCTGATGTTTTTAACAGCACATTAACTGCTATTACGATCAGTGTGGCTAAATCATACAGCTATTCAATCAAATGAACATTGAGAATAAACTTAACACATAATATAAGTAATCTGTATGTAGTATCTTGATATGAACTGAGGTGTGACAGGTTAACTATATGTTACTTACAATAGGTTAAAAACAGAAAATGACTGTCTGGCAGCCATATTTGGGTCTATAGTAATCATGAACATGTCTATGGCTTCAATTAAAAATAAAATATGTTTTTAAGTATGACTCACTTAAATATCAAAACATTATATATAAAACTGTTGTCTCCAGGGTATTGAGAGTGGGTTGTGCATGATTGTATACTGTAGATATGTATTTTCAAACCTGGGTTGAATTAACCTGAAAATACATATTAAGATTGCTGTCTAAGCCATTCCTTTAGGGTACAGTAGTATAAATATTTTACAGGCACATTCATTGAGGGAACATCATATATATTCTTAGTCCGCTGGATATATACATGGAAAATGGTGATATATACATGGAAAAAGTCCAGTGGACTCAGAAGTTACATGATGCAGTCAAAGCATAATGTAAACATGCCCCAGTCATAATTTGTCAAACAGAAAAAAAGAAATAAATCAATAAAAAAGAAAAAGGATTTGTCATTTCACATGTACATGTATATGCTCTCTTTACATACACTTCTCATTGTTTACCAGGTTGGTGTCTTGAAAAGAAAAAACAATGTTATTTTAAACTACATAAATACACCAATATTGTTCCTACATGAGTTAATGGGGAACTCTATTGGGACTTTGCATGGATTTACCTAAAGTAGCTCTTAGGTTAAAATTTCTATATTATTTCTATACTATAATTTCTATATTATATATTTCTATACAATTAGAGTGAGTCTACTGCCCCTCCCTGATCCCCCATCAGCCATCAGTTCTTATAGTGCACATTTCTCCTATGCCCCACTCAACACTGTGGAGTGAAGGTGGGATAGTGGAGGAGATTAAGTATCTTTCTGACATTTAGATCATTGTGTGCATTCTGCCTGAAGAAGAAATTGGGTTTTATGAGGAAGGTCTTTCAAGGTGTGAAATTTAAATTGGATTATCTGAACACCAGTGGAACCTGGCTAGAAACTCTTTGTCAAGGGAGAAAGTATAGTAGAATCTCAAACGAACTCTTCTTGGTACTTGGATACATTAGTCTTCTGGGATTATATTTTTTTATTACGATTAGCACAGAGCAGCACTCATGAAAAAGAGAATAATACTTACATTTTGCCTTTATGTGTGTTTTGCAGTATTATAAACCCACAAGGTCTGCCCCACCACATGGGGGCGCAGTTCGTGAGTGCAGTTTCGCTCAAAGCACTGCAGCCTCTACCAATCCACAGGGCACACCAACAGGAAAACACCCAAGGTATGATTATATTGTAATGATGTTTCTACAAATGGTCTAGGAAGATTGGAGAGATGACTAATCTATAAATAAAAGAAGTCAATCACCACTGTGCATTTAGCAGATTTAATTTAAAGCAACAGTGCATTCAGGAAATACATTTGTGTTTGTTTGTTTGCTTTGTTTGTTAGTGTTTGAATTGAAACTATGACCTTGGCATCGCTAATGTCTTTACCGGTTAGAGCTAAAGGATTGAGCTACAGTTGCGTTACAAAGTAAAACTTTTAATTTAATTACAACAACACATATCATAGTCCCTCTAAAGATAGCCTACCTGATTTCAAGTTAAAGTTTTTCAGCGGCAATTTAATGCCATTACAGTTTTGACAATGATTGTTGTAATGACATGCTGTGACCACATGCCTCTCATCACTGTGTCAAAAATCACTGATGAGAGAAATTAAATCCATCAGATTCCATTGGGCACATTACAGTGCACCCAGTGAGTATTGTATTATACATTTATTGAATGGTAAAGAATTATAATACTGGCAGTATGTATATTTATATACATTTCTTTAATGACTAGGGCAGAAAAACAATATAAAGATACTACTAAGTGCCCTGCTGTGGTGTGTTATCAGTTTTGTTCCACAGAGCAAATTGCCTCACACTGCAGCTGTTTCATCTGGAGGTCTTTTTCTGAGAGATATCATCTTTGACCATTTTAACATGGATTGTGGTACATTATCCTGCTTATACAAAATAGTGGTATAAGAGCATGCTACAAGTGACCAATCATAATCAAGTATTTAAGGGGGCCATGTAATAAGTCATCAAATCAGTCATCAGAATCATTTTTGGGCCTTCCGCTTGCTAAGCTATGATCAAATATCTAAATTAAATGTGTATCAGAAAAGTCACTAAAATGTTTGCTAATAGCAATAATATGTTGTTTTAAAGCACGGTCACTAACAGGAAAAACCTCAGGACGGAACACAACTGTGGATATGATTCTGTGTGTGTGTTTTGGGCTTTGGTGAGGGGTGGGGGTTGGCTTTGATGGCAGAGACACAAATCCTTTCAGCCTCATCTAATCCTCATACTTTCTTCAATCTAAACATCAATCTTAAGCCCTGATTCCACTCCCTTGTTTTTGTTTGTGCCTGAATGCACTCATATGCAGTCATATTTTTTCTGTGGTGACTTGTAATTTGTTTGCAAACAGTCATTGCCCTCCCCACCCCATCCCACCCTTACTACTCACAATGGAACTGATTGCAATTATCTCAGCATAAGGAAGGATTTGAATATGTAGCAAATTATCGCTCTGTTATAGTATCATATAAAACTGCAACCGAATTCCTTCTCAGGCTATTTTTACCAAATCAAAGTCAAATATGTACTCC
This sequence comes from Botia almorhae, assembly GCA_036877575.1. Taxonomy (NCBI): domain Eukaryota; kingdom Metazoa; phylum Chordata; class Actinopteri; order Cypriniformes; family Botiidae; genus Botia; species Botia almorhae. The sequence continues at coordinate 27,282 of JAZGTJ010000651.1, read as the reverse complement.
TAACTGCCAGTGGTCTGATAGGTCAATTAATCTCTTATGTTAATGTGGCCCCATTCAGTTGAAATTCCCTGTAGTTTGCCAAGCATTATTGCATAAATATCTTATAGCAAACAAGGTGACTCATTATGAATGTGCTCCATATCTGATGATAGAAGAAATATATCATTTTATTTGGGAGATGAGTACACGTGTTTAGACCAAAGTCTGAACTCCTGAGTGTTGTTCATTCTCAGCAAGCTCTGGGAAAAAATAAACTTTGTAAAACTTTCAGCACACCAGATGTAAACAGAGAAGGTGAGAGTATAAAGCATTTCCAACATGACAGTGTTATGATACGACAGCTCTAAAGGAATTTCAATAAATAAACAATAAAGGAAATGCATTGTTTCTAATCGTGTGCTGTGTTATGGTGGCTGTTATGGAGGATATCTGCATATACATTTATGCATTTTGCAGATGCTTTTATCTAAGGCAACCCAAAGTGCATCCATGGGTATGTTTTTTAATTTCAATTTGTGTGTTCTGGGAACCAAACCTCAGTGTTGTTAGCAGCATGCACTACCAGATAAGCCATAGGGAGCCATATATGAGATATATCTTCCCAAACAGCAGAACAGATACAGCGAAGTATGTAAAAGATCAATATGGATGGACAGACGAATGGACGGACAGACTGACAGACAGACAGACGAATCAAAATAGACAGACAAACCGACAGACAGACAAATAGCATGAGCAGCATGCATTTACAAATACAAAACTGCAGACTGAATGATAGCTTGATTTTATTTTGATTTTATTTTTTATAGGAGCAGTTCCCTCTCTCACAATGCAGATCAAAAGATTCGCTCTGCTCTTCGGTGTGCTCCTCGCAGAACACCACCCATAACTAGAGGATGTCTCAATGCCTTTGGTGGATCAAGAGATTCTGGTCCTGCCTACCAGCATCTACAGGAAGTAGACAGCTTAGAGAGGGAGTCAGTGAGAAGGTTAGTTAGAAACATTAGAGGCTACAGGCTCAGTGACCTAAATGCTAATTATTTGATGCTTCTGCCGAGCTGTACCCCAATGGATTAAACTCTGGGCTTTGCATTAATGTATTCCTGCACTGAGAATCAATGGAAATTACATGCAAAGAGCTATTATTTTTAGGAATAACAGTGTTCATTTGAATCAGAGCCGACAGGTTTCACTGCCTTTATCAGATAGATGCCTGTGTCTGCTGCTTCTAACCTCTGATTTATGGGCCAATCTGTTGTCTTTAAACAAAGAATTCCACACAGTCTCCAAGGCTGTTCTTGTACTTTCTTGTTGTGTTCTGTCTCTTCTTTGTCTTGGATTGAACTAAAGTCAAATTATTTTTTGTAAAGAAGGGTTTCTCTCCAGCTTGAATATATAAAGCTTTATTTCTTAGTTTTTTTTATTTCTTAGTACTGTAGTTTGAGGAAAAAATAACGGCAAAGTTTACTGCTGTGTACAGTTGGCCCCAACTCTATGCAGGGGCCCTCTTTGTGTTTACAGAGATTTTTAATTGCCACACAGAGGCAGCCAACTGTATTTACACAGGCATCACAGCTGCAGGAAACAATGTTTCATGTGCAAAAAGGCTGATAATTGATTTGCATGCACAGCAGATAAAACGAGACTATTTGACATTGACATGACACGTTACACCTATTTTTGTCATGGTGTTTACTAATTGGCTCCAAATGTAAATCTTCAGCATCATTTGTACACCTTCTGTACACAGTAACTTTCTTTCGGCAGAAATCTTTCTGCGAATCTACATATTTTCTAGAATACATATTTTTAGAAAGTCTTTTATCTAAAATACTTTCTAAACAGCAGAAATCTAGAAAGAAAAACAGAAAATGTATCTTAAAAAAAATTTTTAGGTCTCTACGCTAACTGTGGGAGCAACAAGCAGGCTAGTCTGAGCTCTGTTATTGAAGTTCTGTATGCAGGCATGACTCACTGAGACAGTAGGACACTGGGGAGTGCTGCCTTCTCCAGAAGCAGCACAGCTAATAAAAACCACAGTGTCATAGCCAATTAAACAGCCAGTGATATATCAATGGAATGGGCAGTCCTGAATGAGACCACAAACTACAGACTTATCCTGGGCCAGTTAGTACCAGTTTGTTAGACAGAAAAGCTTTCTAGTGCAGAAAGATCCCCATCTTGCCTTAAAATCAGAGCCTTGATGGGATCTCGGTACTGACCTATTTCCAGCACTACAGCCTGCATAAGAATATTCCTCTGCTGGAGAGATCCGTTACCATAGAGACAGGCTGGGAAACGGGACAGGACGGAGAGTGTGGGACGAGACAGGAGAGGAATGACAGGAAAATAGAGGGAGAGGGAGACTGAGATGGAACTGTTTTGCATATGACAGCAGAAAAATATTGGCCCTCTCATTTCTTCCGTCCCCCAAAAAGCTGTTATGTAACTAAAATGGCTTACGCAGGGAACAGATTTTGCACTTTGTTATCGTTTCCAGTCTTTTTAGATAAAGGTACTTGTCCAGCTCCTCTGGGTTGGCTGCATTCCCTTAAGCTGAGTATTTAAAGGATATAAACCAAATGTAGAATTGCTTAGTCATAGTCATACACTGTTGTGTAAACACATTTTAGTGCCTTTTTTAAATTAGCTTTCAAATGTTTGTTTACACTGCACTAAAATCTGATTTGTTTTAAAAATTCAATCTTTATGTTTCTCCACACCAGGAGTATTTACATACATGCATATTTGTTTATGTTATCAAATCTGCAGGAAAACATCAGGAAATCTCACCACAGTGTTGAGCTCAAAGCGTCAAGCGTCAAAAAGCATTATTGTATTTTACATTCTTGCGCATGCTGTATACGAAATCTCTCACTTTGTTTGATTATTCACTGTTCAGACACTAAGCTGTAGACACTACAGAACTTTGTGCATAACAGCAACAATAACAAAAAACGACTTGAAATCTGACCATCTGAGATGCATTTCTATCAAAATAGAAAACTTTCAGTCTTTATCAAGTCTCGGTGTCACATGGTAATGTAAAAACAGAATTATAATTAATATAATTATATTAAATTATAAATCATAATTTGTGTACCGTGTTATGACACTGTGACACTTTACAAATTAACAAACCCACAAACCTCAAATGTTGCCTCCCATTGTAACCAACAATCTCTTATTCTTATGAGATTGTTGGTTTATGAGAAGGTGACCACACTGCAGCATCTACAGTAGCAATTAAAACAGCAGGAAATGATCTGTCTTTATATAGGGATTCAGAGAGTGTCTTCCTTACACTTATATAAGCAGAGGGAGAGAGAGGGGTCAGAGAGAGAGACATGCTCAGCAGGGGTTCATTAAAAACACATGCTCTTCTAGCCCTGTTCTCTGACACCAGCGGTAAAAATAACCTTTCCAGTTTTCTGCTGAAATGTTATATTTCTGTCAGGGGACATATGAACAATCAGAGAAATGCAGAGGGACACATATCAGAAACCTTATCATCTTCGGTCATGAATATTAATCAGGTGGTGTAGCATTGGCTCTTGTTAAAAGTTAGATAATAACATTAAATCCATCCTTCCTAAACAGTGGCTTTCTATTGATATTTTAGTTATAGAATAGATGATCTATGGCCTGCTAAAATACTCTACATTTTTGTCATATCTTTTGTTGTATAGAAAATGTAACGAGACAATTTGCCTCCCTTGATTTAGGCTTAACTCTGACTCTGTCATTATCAGAAACAGCAGCGCTGGTTAAATATTGTGTCATATAAAAAGCTATTCTTTGTCAGGGATTATGAATTATTACACAAAGATAATGAGTCAAGGGAACAATGCTGATTGCTCATAAATTGAGAGATTAGTTTACCAAGGCCTGGGTGGATGGAACTTCTGCTTTCATTCCTCTTAAAAGCATTTTGCATGCAAATCTTTAGAAGATTCACTTAAGAATGCAGTGCAGAGTAGCAAGTTGTGACTCAGTTAAAATCCAGCTGAACTAAATGATTATGAGTCGCAGAAGCCTTTGGGGTTTCTGATAAACTGAAGAAATGATAAATAGCTAATAACCTGAGACAGTAATTGTTTGTATCTCTTCATACTTAATAGCCTCAGCATGTCAGTATAGATTTCTTGTCAAATTTCTTTTTAATCAAATCTGGAGTTTTGTGGCTTTTAGTCCATGTCTATTATCTTTGAAGTCATTTATATACTGTACTCCTAAATATGTACTCCTAAAATTGTATTTTCTGGGAAAACAGATCAAAAACATTGATGACTGATTAGGTCCAATCAGATGCTGTCTAAAATGAAAATGTCCATTCGCTGCCTATTAGCAAAATGTGTAGATTCATAACTGACTGTCAAGTAACTAAAGCTTATTGGCTATTAAAAAAGGGTCCTTCGATATGTCAGCATGTCCCACAGTTTTGTTTGGAAATATTTCAACACAGGACAGAAAATTGTCAGGCAGTTGTTACTGACACTAACAGTGGTATAAATGTAGTCTTTCTGCTGTGATGCCAGGGTCAAATCCATTTTGATATTGTTTCTGTTATACCTACAATTCAACAAAAAATTCTCATGAAACCTCTATATTACACTGTGTCAGTCACACTGATTTTTCTCTGTCCTCGCAGGAACATCTCGGGCCCAGGTAATGATCTACATCAGGATTCCTTTTACAATATGCAAGCCTCCCAGTCACCTAAAACATGGAGCAGCCATTTAGACTACAGGTCTGCTAGGAGCCTCAGATCTGGCCAAAGTCCTCGTGCTCCCTACCGCCCATGCTCCATACCCATCATCCCTTCTGTTCACTCCTACCAGGATGAGGACTCATGTATGCAAACAGCCCCTGCTGATGGAAGCAGCCACAGTTTAGTTCCCCTAGAAAGCACAGTGGATGGTTCAGCTGTCAATCAGCGGCCTACATTAACGATTTCCAATAAAGTGGCCGGTCGACAGGAGGAAGTGGCCTCTCTACTAGATGAGGCTCAGGAACAGCTCCGAGCACTAGCATATGCCCAGAGAAAACAGGAGGACATTGTTTGCTCCGTCCCTCAGGGGGCCAAAGAGACTGTGTGTATCCTTTTAGCCAATGGGGGTGGACAAGGGGGAGTGGCCTCTTCTGGTCCCACAGAAACTCAGTTAGTGAGCCCAAGAGACTCGCACAATGCCATAAAGCCTGGCCAATGAGAGGGTTTGGGATGGTTCGATAGGACTAACCACAAACATCCCTTGTGTCTTGGGCAGAAGCATTAGAGTGCTCTGCCAAACTGGGATGCCACTAAATCTACCATTCAATTTCCGAGGACCTGCCGTGTGTAGAAGTATGGAAGACTGACAGTATGAAACACGTGGAAAATAATTTATTTATATGCATTTATTTAAGGAGAAACGTCTACTTAGAAAAAGAAACCAAATAGTCTGTCATCTCCATGGTGTTTTTAACTGTATAAAATATACACAAATATATATAAATGGATATAAATATATGAATTCAAACTGGTGACCAAGTACTAAAAAGGAACATGGGAATGAAAAACTTATTTTTTAAATCAGCTCCTCCACAATTAAAAAACTCAATGCTCAGTGGTACAAAACACCCAACATAACACAAGAAAAGGAGCTGTTTTTCACCACATTTCCAGCCAAGCTAATCTCATCCAACTCACAATCTTGTGTTTTGCACCTGCAACGGTCACCAACCCAGTCACTGTCCTCTACCCTGCCAAGGAACATGGCTCAATCTGCCCTGAAAACAGAGCAAGCAGATCATGGATTACAATCAAACGAAACTTCTAAACAATCATTGTATCCAGGCATGAAGTAACTGATCGTTAAGCACTGCCTCCAAGACATCGATTGGAAGAAATTGGTGTGTCTGTCAGTTTGTGGAACGATCTGCTTTTTCTGTTCTGTGCCTCAGTAACATTCAATCTGGCATAAATTGTTGTTCAGATATGAACAAATTAAGCTAAATGAACAGAATACAGGGCAGGATCAACCAACGCAAGGGACTTCTGTGTTTTTCTTTTGTTTTAATGGAATAAACTGCTGCTTTCTAAGGGGGGAGGGAGGTGGGGGAGCAGTCACAAATGAGTCGGTCAGCTACCTGCGGATTGGGACATACTATTTCTGTGAATTAACAACCAAATGTGGTAAGAAAGAAGAATTAACAACTGAATCTTTGGTGAAGCTGTTTGTTTGTTTCCGATGTTTGTTTGTTTGTTTGTTTTTCTGACCCCCAATTCACACAGTCGTGCATGTTGACAGTATTTTTGCAGAGTCACGCCATGAAGACAGAAAACTTTGGGGTTTGATGACACTTTGATAAATCGGTCACAATTCTGTTATGACAAATTAAATGCCCACGGTGATCTACGGACAGGCCACACAAAGAGAAAATGGAGGAAAAGGCATGACAATTGGTTTGTATCTGCTTATTTCAAGCCAAATCCTGGTGTATCAACTGTAAAGTCAAATGAATAGTCTGCTGAGTTTAATAGATCAGTCTAAATAGAGCTGTTTCTGATGTAGGGATGGTCAGGGTATGGTCAGGGATGTGGTCAGTGGCTGCTTTTTTTCTTTTTACTGCTTTTCTTGCTTTTTGTTTTACTGTGCAATGTGCTGTTGCTTCTCCTTTAACATTACGAAGACTGCCACAGGTAGTTTGCCGTTATAGAAATCTTCCTTGCCTTCACCCTCCATCTAAGAGGTTGTGTCCACCACCAGTCCTAACCTGAGGCCAGGTGAAAGGTGTGCCTGTGGCACAGGCGCTGTGACGGCAGATTAAAAGAGTCTTGCTTCATCTTATTGGACCTTTCCCTGACACAGGGAAATGACCTTACCAGCTAATAACTGTTTTGACAGCATGTCTGTCAAACATTACACCACTGTCATATATAAGATCTGAAATATCTGGGTGGATTAACATCTTAGGTTTTCATATTATTTTGGGGGAAGTTTATCTATTGTGCATTTGTGCATCAGTGGAGCTGTTTTACATTTATTGCAATAGTCCACCCAAAAATGAAAACTGTCATTTACTCGCCCTTGTGTTAGGAAAGATATGAGAGTGAGAAAATGAGAATAGAATTTCCTAAGGGATTAAACTGTTTCTCAAAAAACAGCTGTATGGATTTTCCTATTTTTCCCTCCCCATGTTTAATTTTTTTTTATGGGTTATATGTAGCCAGAATCCCTTATTTAAGAGCGTTGATTAGGTCATGCTAGAAGTCAAATAGTAGCTGTGTTTAAAACCTCAGAGATAACATGTTGATGCCACATCTATATACTGAACTGATCTATAAACTGCGGACTCATTCATACCCAGGTACTGGCAGCAAATTATAAAAACTTTTCTTTCTGTTCAGCTACTGATATGTTCATTTTAAATTGAAACGATGTGGGGAAATGTTTTATTTGAGCTGGACCATATTTTGAACACTAGTGCTTAAGTGTATTGAAATATGTTTGCACAGTAATTACAGTGTATGGTACTTTATGTTGTCATTTTGACTTCTCGCAGACTATAAGGTATATGTGACAACTTGATGAAATAATTACTGAAGACAGTACATTGAAGGCACATCTTTTCAAGACATGTCCCCACAGTCTGCGCAATCTGCAACTGTGTAATAGCTGTTACACAAGTACCGCTGGATCTTCGTGATTCTGTATAACAGCCCCTTGACAAACTTAAGTGTGCAATTTCAAAATCAGGAAATGAAGTTTCTTTTCATTCTTGTGAGAAATTGCAAAATTGCCCTTTCAATTGAAATATTTTTCTTTTCATTTAATTCATTTTTTTATTTTTTCAATAAAGATGAATCTTCAGTGTTGAATAATGCTACAATGAGTTTTTTATTAAATAATATTAGCCACACAGTCATTGGCACACTGCAAATCAGATTTATACTTCATTTCAGTAGTATTTGCCCACACACTTGTTGTTTTTGAATTTACTTTCAGGCATAACAAATTTGTTTACCTCCATGGAGGCACAAACTACATATTCATTAATGGACAACACAAAAAAGTTAATGCAGTTTTGTATTCCCCAGTTAGAATAAACAGATTAGCCTTTGAGCAAGGTATCAAAATGTATACATGCAACCCTAGTAAGCTGAGGCCTTCCTTAAATTCAGACCTAGTGAACAGTGGTCACTAATCGTTTCACTGTATAGAAGATGGTTTGGTTTTGGTTCTATCTGTACCTCCTCCCTTTCTTTTACCATGACTCCTCGCTGTGATTCAGAAATCATGGCCATTATCTCCACTAACACCATATTACTCTGCAAGTCCCCTCCCTCCCTTCCTCTCTCTATCTCTCTCTCTTTCTCTCTTGTTTAAACTTGTGCTCCCAAAATCCAAACCAGACCAATCTCTCTCTTGTTTCCTCTTTCTCACCATCCTGCTTTCTCAGCACATTATGGATGAGGTCATAATCCAGAGACAACAGGGGTAAGTAAGAAAATTAAAACAACTCTTCATTCGCCCCCTGCTGGTAAACAGGAGGATGCGCATTCCAGAGTGGAAGTAAAAGTATTCTGGTGAGGTATAACAGCTTATTAGATCTACTCATGATCCTCAAAGGCATTTAAAGACCTTAAACACAGATGGAATGGGTTTACCTTCTCTAATGCCAAAAATAACAAAAAAATGATGGTGATATAAATGTGGTTATTGTGCAGATGGGAAGGTTGACTCTCTAAAAACTTACATTTTCCAGACGTCAGTAAGTGTCCTCTGGTGTACCACACACTTAACCCTTGGGGATTTTAACAGTAGAGTACTCTTGTATCCTATCATGCTACTCCTCCAGTCTGTTGGAGAGGCTAAATTAACTGTTTATCCAGTATGCACACAACAGTTTTTCTTTCAAAATAAATTTTGTATAAAAAATTTGTAGCATAAAGATGCTACAGTAAACAATGTTTTAAATTAGAATCTCTGCATAAGAAAATGACACAGTGGAACATACATAACATTAGAGATTTCTGACCCTGCATATGTTCAATCCGTCCTTAACATTCCAGACTAACACCATTAAGGAAAGAGATGCACTCACCCCACCTCATCACCACATAACTCAAACAATACCAGTACCAATAATGCAGTAAACAACAAACAATGAGGCAGTAATTTGCTTGATGTGTGTACATCCTGCAGTGCATGCTGGGAAACCATCCAGAAAGGGTCAAGGAGGGATCTCAAAAGAAATGGACATATTTTTCTATTGCCAGTGTTGTAATGACATATTTTTCCTGTGGTTGGTTACTCAAATTATATTATTTAAGGCTCAAGTGTTTGGCTGAAAAACTTCTGTGCACAAAACTGTGACCATGAGCAAAGTTGGTAGCATGCTGGTCATGCCATGGCCATGCAGGCATGTAGCAGCCAAGCAAATGTTAATGGATAGCGCTCTCCAGATATTTCAAGCCTCCCTACTCAAGACTCTTTATAAAACTTAGATTTTAGATAAAACTAGATTCATTGTTTTTTGATTAGCTTTATTTCTACTAGTAAGCCCATGTTAGTATTTTCACAGGAAGCCATTTTATCCTAGTTTCCAGTAGATAACATTCTGAACTGCATGCTTACCATCTGTTGATCGAAATGTCCCCATATGTAAAGCTAAAGCACTTTTTGTAATTTGCTTTGTATAACAACATCTGCTAAATGCCTTAATTTGAAATGTAAATACCAGTGACCACTAATAATCAGTCAGGTCCAGTTTTCGCACCATGATTGTAGCTTCATAGAAATAGAGAGCTGTCCAAGGTCCTGAAATCTCAATTAATTCTGGGTGTTTTGACAACAAATGTAAGTACTCACTAGCATATGGGTAAAAACCAAAGTGTACTTTAAGCATTCAGTCTCACCAAAAGAAAGTCAACTGTCATGTTCAAGGCCAATAAACTACCAGTTAATGAAGCATCAGAAAGTCAGATACTTGCTATTAAAAGATACAGCTCACCTTTCACTACACAAGAAACCTTGCATCAAAACTGTGAGCTGGTTTCTCAACTTCACTAACATCTAAAGTTTTGCAATGTTCCGTAACTACTTCAACCTTTCTTGTAAATACTCACTGTAAATTACTATCAATCAGGTTTCAAACATGTACTTGTCACTTTTTTTCCCTTTTGCCTGTTTATTTGACAGATAGTCTACAGAAAATATTTGCAGGCAGAGAAAGAATTGTTTCAAATCACACAGAAGAGCAGATGCAAACCTGCATCACCCACATGAGCATCACGGCTGAATGTCATAGGATCACATGCGCTTACTGCTGTGCCATACATTGTTTTGGTGCTTCTGTTTAATTTAATGGCACGATACAGTACACTTTTATTGTCTGAGTGTCTTCTTTTAATTGAAAATTCTTAGTCCTGCTTAGAGTCTGTCAATTAAAATAGGTAAATTGAGCTTGAAAATTTGATTCTGACCAAACTCAACATTATAATGCTCATCAAATACAGATTTAATTGCATTTGACAAACAAGAACTGCACTGAATGTGTTTATTGTGTTTCTGTGGCTTCGCAATTAAATTTATATTGGACAGGCCTTACGGTTTTTAGTTCAGTGTTTCTGTTTTTTTCAGAACAGTAACCCTGATAAAAAAGTTTTACGGTCTATTAAGCATGTTTATCACCATATATTGACAATATAATTGAAAATATTAAGATGGATGTGTCTTCTGTGCGCGCAATTTTCTTTTTGTGTAACAGTGCATTTCACTACACAGCTAAATGCATAAATAACCCCTGCAGAACCTGAGACTCTTTATTATTTAATTTTGTTCGTATTGGTCTTGCGAGCTCTGATATATTTGTGATTGAAGACAAAAGTAATAACTTGTAAATTGTACAACAAACCGAGGCCATCATGATGTCATTATAGTTTTATTCTTTTTCTGAAAGTTTTATCAGCTTGACTTACAACATGCTTTGTTTTCAAACAGAAATTATGCACAATACGGCAGTTCTCAGAACTACTGTAGCACATGAATAATGCATCATCATTCAGACAAACCACTAAAGTCTAAGTAGGACAATTTTGTTGTTTTTCTTTAAACCAAAAAAAAAACACCTTTAAACATCAACACATCTAAAAGATACCGTGATTACACTGTTAAATTATTAATTTCACATTTCACAAAAATCACATTTCATTAAAACAGTCTGAATAAATGTATGAATTTAATTACAGTGCTACAATTAATTTTGTTTTTTAGATAAGTAAAAAAAACAGCTTTGAAAAATCTAAAATGTTACAAGGCTTTGCTTTGTTTAACTTTCTTGTCACTGTTCCCGTATTTTTATAGTTTTCGGGGAATGAATAGCTGTGTCCAGATTCTTAACTGGCAATGTAGTTTTCATAGAGAATATTTGCAAAGTTCAATGGCATGAACATATTTTAAATGAAGCAAACATAGTGTATCCTTCAGTCAGTTCACCCAGCTTATTTTCCTTCACTTCCACTGCCTATCTCATGTCTTAATGCCTGTGTGTGATCTAAGGGCATAAATCAAGTGTGCATTCTTATAAAGTATTTGAATAACATCAAATCAGCACAGCATCTGTGATGCAAAGAAGCCTGCTGATTTATTAACTGTCATAATATCAGCATAGTTAGAGGGTCATATATCCACTAAAGCAGCATATAAGTGGCACAATTTATGGTCCATTGTGAGCAGGTTTATATTTGCATGTGCCTATTTGATAAACAGTGTTGTGTTGATAAACAGTTGATCAGTAAAACTGACCAGTTAAACTAATACTTTGGTCTAACTTTTAGATATATATTGCTGCCCTGTTGGAAGCATGTGTACAACTCTGTACATCTTGGTATTGTGACTTACTGTATGTCACTATAGTTCAATATGTAAATTATCTAGCTATACTGTATATTACTGCAAATCAGATCATAACATATAACTTTCTTTACATAAAGGCGGCAATCAGCTTCTACAATTAAAACCTGACTTACAATGTAAAAAAAATTATATAAACTGTTTTGTAACGTAAAACATTTACATCCTTATTTTAAAATAGTTATCTATCTGCTGAAGTTCTGACATGACAGCTGACCTTATGCAGGTAGATGAACCACACACCTGCACAGAGAAACAGAGATGAGTGCTCAAAAAGATCATGTCCACCAGAATCCTCTTCATATCAGTCTGTTGGAACACAGATTTTTTCTCGTCTTCATAAAACCATTCAACATTCCTTTAACAAGTGGTATGTTATTCCACCAGTACATCTTATTGGATCAGTGCACAGCAAAATTGAGAAAGAGAATCATGCTGTTCTGACCCTCCACTTCCAAAATTGCCTACCCAGAGTTTATGGTTTTATAGGGATTTATGTTGCAATCTGTTAGAGATCATCTAACCTGTGAGGTCACATCCACAGATAAGTCATGGACATCCAAAGGAAGTTCCTGCTCCCATGATAAATCTCTTTTCCAGCAATCTTATCACCTGTATAAAACACGGATCACACGAGTAAGCAGGACACCATTTATAAACTGTTCATAACATTAAAACTTAACATGCAACATGTACTACTTTATTACATGGACTGCTCAATTCCAGTTACAGTAGCTACAGTGTAAAAAATAGATATTTATTTTTTATGCACTAAAATATTTAAATATCTTTAAAACAAGAAAATATTAATCAAAAAGCAAAAGTTCGAGTGAGGTTAAAAAACTGCATACACAATTAGTTGGTTTCAAATGTTATTATTACCGCATTGGCAAATTATTTTTTAAAGTTGAATTTAGTTTTAACACAAGAAAAAATATTTGCCTGTGGGGTATGAGAATAAATAATTCAAGATCTTTTATAAAAACAAGTTTGATTATCGTACACAACTTTACTTCAAGTACAATTATTTATTTTTAAAGCTATAAAATTAAACATTATAAAAGATATATAAAAGATTTAATATTTTAATATAATACAAAAATAACAATTAACTTAAAAATACAAACAAAAACGTAACTCATTAACCACATGTATGCCATCAAAAGACATTTCTAGATTGTTTTATGAGACTAAAGTATTCGAATAAACAATTTTTCTCATGTTCTTTTGGGTGACTATTTTTGTTTATAGGTTTTTTGCTAGCATACCAAACAAGTCACAAACACCAGGACAGAATACCACCAGACCTAAAACATTTATGATGAGAAATGACTGTGAAATACAGAATATGAAATGGGCTGAAGATTTACTATTAGTGGATGTGAATTTTAAGGATGTGCTTTTCCCTCTCTCTCTCACACATACACACACACAGACCTGTTTTTCCATTGCTTCCAGCCAATGGCATTTATCATTACAGCCCCGCATGCCTAAGGGACTTAAAAACAAGAATTAAGAAAAGATGAAAGGCGTTTTCCTTACAGCACTGCTCTATGATTAATTCAGATCAACTCAGCTCCACATTGCTGTCTGCTTGTTTAGCACAGAATAATGAGGCCTGTGGTCACACACTCTGTTTAAGAGAGTCAGGGTCAAGATAATGATTTGTATTTGATAGTATGCAAGTAAGCAAATATATGAAAAATTACCTGCTGCAAAAACCAGCCTAGCTATATTTTGGAACTTGGTAGCTGGTTTTTAGCTGGTCATTATGTGATCAACCATGTTTCAAAAACCAGTTGATTAAGCTGGTAACTATTTTTTGAACCAGCTAATGACCAACTACTGTTATATTTGTGATATATCTGTAAAGTCGTCTGAAATAATGACCTACATTTAACTAAGATCAACATTAAGGATTTTAGAGCTAAATTGTACTGCTGATGACAAATTAAAAAGAACCGCAATGACAAACAGCACGATTATTCTTGAGCAATATTCTTCAATGGTATTGTACAAGAACATTGATTCTTATTTCTGGCATTGCTTAGAATGATTTTTGAACCATTAACAACCTTCTTTTTATCTTATTTACTGTAACCGTGGCAGTGTGTTTAATATCAACACCATGTTGTTGACTAAAGACTCTAAAATTCATTATATTTGGAACTATAAGATACACCGAAAATAAAGCTCCTCTACATAGCATTACTTTTTTTAACTGTGGATGAAAAATGATGATACTTTTCTAAAAAGTTGCCTTTAAACCATTATAGTGGGGATTATTTTGACAGTGTTGGCACCACAGTTATGGACATTGCATGTTTTTAAACGTTTAAGTCATTTTCAATGCCTTTTAAAGTAACCTATACAACAGTAACAGTCTCTTTACTGCCCCCTTAAGGGCCAGAACATTTAAAGGCACTGTGAGCAGGCAAGGATTGAGGATAGAAGCACAGGAGCATCCCACCCAGAAGATGCTTTGATCTTCCTAAAGGGAAGCAAGGAATTAAAAAGAATAAATGAGACAAACCTTTTGTGGTGGTACCTGTTGATTGAGCTTAAGTCTCCTTTATTCATTGCCTTTATAGGTCTTTGGCCCAGCAGAAGAGAGGAATATCCTAGCTGCATCTTTCAAGGACCAATCAATATGCATGGTAAAGGTCATACCATTGTAGACAATGCACAGCATGTTGCTTTGGGTTTGCTTGTCCAGCTGTACACACTGAAATAATGTGTTTGTTTTACACTTGCACTGTTCCTGTGAATCATGCCATTTGTTGTGACTGTGAGCTTGTCATATTTAAATTTAATCAAAATGGAATAAAATATGAGTAAATTTCAAACACAGAGAACACAAAAAGACAGAATAGCAAATTAAAAGGAGGAGAAACAAACAAACTTCTTGCTTTATAAATGTGGGAAAGTTTTGAGCTAATTAAATGTGTTTGTGACTTTTTGTATTTAGTTTCAGCTAGTATGGGCGGCAACAGTATAATTGAATCTCTGAACACCTGGGCAGCTGAAACAGGCAATATGACATCTACCCCAAGTGAAGTGTTTTTACAATTTAAAGTATCTTTGAGAAGAGTGCTTATTAATCAACTGAACTGTATGTAAAATGTACTAGACACCAAAAAGCAAAGGCTGGTCAGCTGACTGGTCAACACTGTAAATACATATTTGTAGCTTGTATCCAAATAACAGTTTTCTTGATTTTTTTCTTCTTGAATCTTTTCTTGATGCCAATTGTCACCATAGTGACACAACAAGCAAGACCCACCTGTCTTATTACATAGAAATACTCTTGGTGGCCTTAGGCAGATGGTACAAAGAGAATATGGGTGGCATGAAATCTGTATGTGTGCTTTGTTTTCTATGAAAGGTGAATATGTTAATACTGTTCCACACAATACTTCTATATACTATAGACAACTGTTGGTGGTATAGGTTTAAAGGTCGTATGTTACAATGCTGCACTACTCATGAATATTGTGTATTATGTTACATTGTTATTCTTGTTTTTAACTCATTAAGTTACCTTTTTGTTACTTTTTTTAACATGAGCTGATTAAGACTCTCCCTTAAGATAAACACACTCATTGTCCCACTGTCATTTTTACATTGGATTTCACTGATAAGCATGAAACATACACTACAGAACTACAATACCCATCATGCTCACTACAAGAACTTACAATGTTTGCGCACCTAAAATTTGAGCAATGCGTTACTTTCCTCTGTAATCAGAATACTAAAGAATACTCAGTTCTGTTCTGGTGCCCTACAGACTCTTCATCAGCAGTACATTATTCAATGCACTGTTGATTTTGTGAGGAGTAACACCTACAGAAATGCACACAGCTTCTTTGTGTTCTTATTCATATTGCGGCAAAATTACATCAACACTGCAGACAGTCGGAAAAAAGGCAGGAGGAGATTTAAGATAGCTGAAAGTAAACAAAGAGAGATAGACTGTGAAGACCATCTTACATCTCATTAGGCTTTCTGAAGCAGACGCAGCCTAGGGAGCTCTGAGCTCGCCATGTTTAAAGGCACAGTAAACATCCGATGTGCTTCTTCCAAAGTCATACAGAGTAATACAGCGCTGAGTTTATGTTGAAGTGTATGGAATCCAAACCCCATATTTTCCCTACAGCCTCTGCTTGCAAAGCGCATTAGCTGCCACAGCCTCTGTTCTTTCTCTGACTGCTTTAGTCACAGGAGGCCTCTCAGTGGTCCTGCAAAACTTCTAGAAGCTTTCAAAGTGAGTCCAATCAGATCAACAATCACAACAAGAGAGAAATTTAGAGGGGATTTCTGGGAGAGGTGACCCTCAGTTCCCTAGTACAAAGTGTGAATGGATGCTTACATGAGGGTCTTTTCTTCACATCTACAGATGTATCTGATTCTGCTTCTTCAAATAGCATAAAGTATTATTGTTAGTATTATTAAATATGTAAAACACGGACCCTCACTGCTTTGGAAATTAATCCAGAAACAGTGGAGTAAATGTGGACTAAAACATGATCATTTACAAATTCATGCAGCATGCAGAAAAATGCTCATGTGATGTTTTAAGATGTCCTTAAATGTCCCTGTGTTCACTCCCTCATCGTGGACCAGCACCCCATGACTCGCTTCCTGCCCTCCCCTCTGTTCATATCAGAGCTGAGGGTGTAAGGTACAGAGAACTCCTGTTAAACCATATGGAGTGGTAAGTTGTTGACGTAATGGGGTGTGACATATCATAGTCTTTGACCTGAACCCAGGTCACCACATAGGAGTGGAGACATCTGTGGATAATACACTCTAATTGGCTAACCGCAGTTGTTTCCATCAGCTTCAGTTCCAACATTGTGCAAAAGTGGGAGTATTATATGGCAATATGGCTGTTTGGAGGTCTTTGGCAGGACTCCATTGCCTGGAGGTTTAAAACAGTACCATATTTCAGTATTGGTAGCTGAATAGGAATTGGTTTGAATCTTTGGGGAGAACTAAAGGTCAAACAGTTCACTTCTTGCAATCACTTTGAAAATAAAGTGACATCACAGTCATTTCATTTTGAATGATATTTAAGGATGATTCTCAATGCCAATGGAGACGCCACCGAGCTCTCCTTTCACAAGACTGCATGTTTTTTTTCTTGCTACAAACGAAAGAGAGTGTTAGACACACACCTGTTGTGATTCGATGAAGCTAAATCACTCCCACTATAATCAACAAAGCTGATGTAGTGCTGCCTGCAGTGTAGACAGCTTTGTTTATTATTTTGAGAGCGATTTACTTTCGTTCCGCAAGAGGTGTATCAGGTGCAGTGATTTATTGCGGTTTACGAACAGCTTGCGTTTGTTCATATGTAGCCTATTATGTCACAATAAGGTGCGACACAAACTACACAGATTATTAATCAAAAACGCATAACTGCTCTGTGTGTTGCATGCATATGTGGGGAATCTGCTATAATAGAGTACACTGAATCATTAGATATTCCAAAGTATTCTGAAATATTAAATTACCTAATTATTAAATACTATGCAAGCCAGAAATTAAAAGTTAGAATCCATGAATTTTTTTTACATCTTCAATGTATGAAGAAATAAACAGAATCATTTATTGACAAACCCTTTGTCAGTCTCAGTATTTGCAAGAACTGAGTGGCAGTCGTACAATAAGCTTTAAAAATTCTTGTTAAGGGATTCTTCAGAAATATATTCTTCTTCAAAGAGTAATCTCCTCACAAAAAGCACTCATATATTCTCATTGCTGCAAAAATCCTATTAATTTTTTAATGGCTCTAGCCAAAAAACCACTGAGAGTTTACTGCACTGGTCCTCAGTCAACAATGCAATCAAACTTCATACATTCAGCCTGTCATAGCTTCTCTCTTAGGGTAACCAAATCTTCTGGGAAACGGTTCCGCCTTCTGCTTCCCAATTCTGATTTCTTTTCACTCCTTCTTGGGTTTTTGAATCCCTGAGTGAACCGTCACAAATTTAAAGCGCATCTGTAAAATACATTGAGATTATCTCTGGGATTATGAGAGAAGAAATGTGCGGAAGAGTGAGAAATGCCCACTGTCAGAAACGGTGTGCTTGTATGCGAGAGATTACAATGAATGATATAAAGTAAACATCTACACAGTCCTTCAGGATAGAAATCAATTTCAGATGCATTACATTGACAAACAACCTTGACTAAGCAAATGAGAGAAACAGAGAGGTATGACACGTTCGAAAAATATTCCACCTTACTTTTATATGTTTGCCTGTGGATTGCAGGAAGAGTTTAATTGCATTGTTTATTTGAGCCGATAACAGACTGTACCCCAATGAATTCAGCATGGCTTGGGTGCCAGTCACAGAGTTTAGTTTTCCAACCCACCCTTTATTACTTTTCTCCATACAGACCACAGGTTACCATAGCAACACAGCACAGGTCTGTGCCTTACTAAAGAGTTTTTCTCTCTTTTTTTGGAGTTGGTGTCAGGGTTATTCTGATTGTCTGTGGTTTCACAAAAGCAAAGTCAGAGTGCAGATGTTTTGTTTGCTTCAGTTGTCAATTTGGAAAATAGCACAGAGCTATCAATTTTTATTCAGGCAGGATGTGCAGCCGCCCCACCCACTCAGTCAAGGCTGAAGGCAGGTGCAGACAAGTGTGTAATCTGGGGTCACACAGGTACATCACAATGTTTACGGCATCCAAATTGTTAGAATAGAGGTGCTAATATGGAGATCTACAGGCTTGCAAAGTATCTAAAGTGATTTTCAATCACCATAATTGATGTTCCTGTTAGTACAAGCTAGTCCACATTTTAAAATTGACTTCATTGATATGTCGATCACGACAAGGTGCAAATTCATATCTGAATCCAGTTTAGCAATGTTAGAGTTGCAACCAGTTAGTCTTGACCTTAACTATGCCATAATTCCAAAACACATCATTTGTTTAAAAACGTACTCTTGCTTAAACTTCACCTAATAATAGATTAATCTTAGTTACTAAGGGTAGGTAATAGTAACTAAGGTAATAGTAAATTGTGATTCAGTTACTAATAGTTAGTTAATTTAGTTAATTTAAATAAAGTCCAGCGCAAACTCCAAGCTTAGCTCAAGTCTTAAACTTGAACCCTTGATTAGGCTGCGTTTATCTTGTTTTTAAATGTCAGGCTTTGTCTTTACTTTAGATGTAGTCAGCATTCTTGTCATGCATGCTTTGGTCCTTAAGCCAATCATAAGGCAAATTGTACTTTCACAACCACTGGCATGACTGACATTAGGTGACAAAGCCACAGTGCCATGTGTCATGTAATCTGTTGAATCAACGTCTAGTTATTCCTTCAACCCCACTGTGCCAGCAGCAGCCTGTGTTGAATTGAGAATGAGAGAAAATAAAACCCCTCTAGATGCCCATCATTTCCTTGTCATTCTGTGGCCAGGGCCAAAAAAGACTGTGTCAAAATATAGGTCAGTACTTTTTGTAAGTGACTAACAACAAAAACAAGAAAATGGGCTAGTGTAGCTTTTCTCTTCCCTGTCTTACTGCTCTGTTGATCTCTCATGTTGTGAATGCACAATCATTGTTTTCTCCGAGAAACAACTTTCAATTTGTCAGCGTTCATGGTTTGATTGCTTATCCTCTGAGAATGTGCCCAAAAATACATGCTGTGGATGCAGAGTGCTCACATGTCCAGTCACAAAAGCCAGAAACAGGCTTCAAAAACTTTTTACAAATGTATTTTTATCTGCTAAACTTTTGGTCTTATCATGAAATACAAGTACTATACGTAACACAAAAATTGCTCTTAGTAAAAATATATTGCTCACAGGTTTCTCTTTAACAGCTCAAATAAATTTCACATTAGGGTCCTTTTCACAGAAGAAACCTCTAAGGAGGAGGCTTAAGCATATATTGCCTAAAGGGTGAGCTGGGGGCCTTGATGCCACTTTTTATCAAATTTGTTCATCATTCATTGAATAACATCTTCATAAAATTATAACCTTGCCTTCCAAACAACATTGCAATATCACATTATAAAGTCAAGATTTAACCCAGTTTATGAGTAAAACAGACCCATCAATCAACTTATTAGTTCTTAGCTAGGTCAAAATAAAGGACATCAATTTTAAAAATATATAGTGTATAAACGTATATTAGAGATTTGCCAAAACATCCACTAAAGCAACTATAAAAGACAAACTCTGGGAGCGTTTTCTTGACAGCCTGTCAAATCATCGGCTAGAAAATGACAGCACTTGGATTTCAATTTAAATCGGTTTAAATTTAGATTCAAGCTAAAGCTCATTCTAAATCCAATGAGTGTGTGAACACATCACTGTGAATATCATAATTCATAGTTTGGAAACATCTAAATATTTCTCTAAATATTTTATCTCTGTCAGCACACTGGCTTCCATCTGTCTCTGCTCTCTTTATAACACTTTTTCATTTGTAAATGTATGCAGTTCAGCATTGTTTTGGATCTCAGAGTAATTTTACTTCAGGTGGAGGTAAATGTCATAGACAGTGAAGCCCGAGGTGCTGGGGAGGCTTGCTGTAAATCTTTGCATTCTAAAGTGAATGAAAGAGGAAAACAGAAATAAAGAGTGAGAGAGAAAGTGAAAGAAAGAGAGTGAAAGAAAGAGAACAAGAGAAAGAGTGAGGGAGGGAGGGAGGGAGAGCGCAAAAAGGTACTGAGGTGGTTATACTGTAGAGGCAGGTTATATAAGTTTTCTTAACATCAAGTTTCACATGTAATGTTGATGGCCCCTAAAATTAAACCTATCAAAATTTAATTTGGGTTCCAGTCTATAAAACTTTTTTCACTTGATAATCACAAAATAAATAAGCTTTGAAGTTTGACAATATTAATTAAATAAAACGACAAAAGAAACAACATATGCCACAAATTGCTTATGATAATAACTAAATAAATTGTTAGTGGTTTAAAAACATTACAGAATGTAAAACAGTAATACAATGTCTTAAAAAAATAGACATTTTTGTTCATAGAACAACTTATGAAACTAATGAAAATATTAGGAAAATGTAGCCTAAAGCCTAAAATTTCTATATGGGAATAAACTGACCAAAACATGTATTATAAATTCTAATAATGATACAGGTTTCTGTTGAGGGTCAGTTTTAGGCATAGAATAAATGTAATATCATGTATCAAAATATTAGATATATATTATATTATAGTGAAAATCACTGTATCTATACGAGATCCTTAATAATATAGTCTAAACAATTGCATGTAGGTAAGGTTTCACCTTATACACTAAATAACATCGCACATAATATCTTAATAAAAAATGTAAAATGCAAAAATATATAGAAAAATATTAGCTTAAAAACAACAGAAGAACAAACAAAATCCAACTTCCTTTATATTTGGTTGTCTGTTACTTTCTCCATTATTACCAAATGTGACAAAAAGGCACTTCAGAATAGTCCTGAGAAGTTTTAGTTTTGTTTTCAGTCAGCATCCAATGAACAGCATAATAACTCCTTTTCAAATTTGTATCTCTAGGGTGTATTTTGAGGGTCGTTTAGGATTTAAAGTGGCATTTGCTGCCATTGTATGAAATTCTGTCTAAATAAAACATTCTCCTGACAAAGGTGGCACAATAAAACTGCTATTGAAATAGCCTCAAGCTAAGCCACTGAATCAATATTGAAGCACTGCGACGTTAGAAAAGAAATCGATATTTCTCTACGGGGAGAAATATGTTCCTGTTAGAACCAATAGTGGTCAGATGAAAGCAGGTTTCTGCCAGTCTAACAGTTAAACAGAAAGTACTGAATTCGGAGAAAGAAATAACTTATTACTGGAATACATTCACAAACCCACGTTAATATGTGGTCGTATATACCAGACCACAATCCACTGGCCTTCTTAACAAGGACATACATTCAAAATCAGACAAATGCATGGGGCATTATTCATTCAGGATTTTAATGTTGAAATCTGCTATATGAAAGGCACAGACAGTGTTATTGTGGATACTTTTTCTCAGGGAGTACAGTAAGTTGTGTAGAAAGAACCGGTGAGGTTTACTCTTGTGGGTGGGGTGTTACATCCTTTTCCAAAATTATTTCTTTCATTCTCTCTCTCTCTCTCTCTCTCTCTTTTTCAACCTCTGAAGAACAGCTTGAGTATAGGTAAAAATTGAGAAAAGATCTGTACTGATAGTATGGAGAATGTGTGTTTGTGAGTGGAAGATAAGATAGAAAATATCAACACAAAGAGCCACCTTTTTGTTCTCCTTTCTGTTCATGTGGGGTTCTGTTGTTTTAAATCTCTTGAATCCAGTTGAATACTGTGAGGGAAAGTTGGCTAGTTGAGAGACGAGATCTGTGCTCTTGGCTTGAGTATTGAGTGTTATATTTGAGGAACTCATGAATTTTAATGAGTCCTTGGCCACATTCTACTCTACCAGAGGCTCTGTCACTAACCTTTCTAAGGGACTTCTGATGAGTCAGTGATGATCTTGCCCTGATGGAAACATGGTTCTTAAGGATACAACATAAAATTCTCTTTAGTGTCTCTTTAGTGTCAGTAATTACGCTATATGGACATGATAATTAGACCATAGGCAAAAGTCAAATGTGGGGAATAGAATCCTACAGATGTCAACTTACCACTTAATTACTTTATCATTATATTGTATTATATTTTCATGTTACTACAAATACAATGTGGATCTGTTCATTGTGTTACTCAAACACAAAACACATCATTTACTCATTTTATCTGTCTTTTTATAGCAGATGAGCAATGAATAATACAAATGTATTTCCCTTTAGATTCTTACATTCTGATATAAACTACAGAGAAAGATGTAAACTGATGCTACATCCAAATTAGTCTGGAAAATGACAACCTTATTTCACGTGAGCAGTAAAGGGATTAGCATTTTAGCTGTTTTATTGCCTTTTAAAATGGCAAAGTGCTTTTCCAAACAAAACATCCAGATTAATGAAGACGTGGTCTGAGAAAATCCCAACTACTTTTTATAGCTACATCCGTAAACATTTTACATTTGTTCCTGCTGTTAATGACCATATTTGTATTGTAATTTCCTGTAACATTAGTCTTCACTGACTTAAATGGGTTAAACTTCCAGTCTGTTTTCACAAACCTGAATTGAAACTGCAAATGCAGCCCACCCCAGAGCTCTACAGCGGTATCTGTTGTACCACTACACCACAGACTCCAGCTGTTTTATTTCACATCATTTATTCATTCATGTATCTTGGAGAATAAGTCACTCGCTAGAGAAGTGCTATCAATATAGAAATTTTATCTCTTTTCTTTAAACGCATCAGGCTGTCAGGAGCTTTATAAATGTTGCAGTATGTAAACGCCTAGACGTTGATCAAATGGCCGTATGGCTCAGTCATTGATCCCCAGCCGTTGTAACTTGCTTTAGATTAATGAGGCTATAGCGATGGGAGAACCCCATCTGCATGCCATTTCCATCCTAAAAGAACTGCAGCATGACGCCGCATTACCTGCGTCTGAAGAAGGCGTGTTGAACTGTGAAAGGTTTTACTTCTGGAGGATGATGACAGAGATGCATAAAATGGAACAATTTGGAACATAAATTTCAAATGCGCTATTGAAATGTTTTTATTAGGGAAACCTTTGGTAAAGTTAATGAAACGTCTACAGATACTCGTGATGAACAACAAAAGGAATCAGAAAAATAAGACTTATGAATTGTTTTCCTTTTGAATAGAATTACATGTGTAAGAAAATTAATCCATAGGAGCATTAAACCACCTCAATAAAACTTAGCAGAACTAAATTAAGATTGTTCACCACACACAGTTAAAGATTGGAATTATGACCACTTATATTCAAACAAAAGCCTGTAAACAAAACACACAGTACTTCATACACTTTTATGAAAACATTTAATACTGATGCACATGAATCTGAACGGGGATACTGGTATCAAACTCATATACTAAACCAGCTGAACACATTTTAAATGCTTCTGTACTATGGGGAGACTTAAAGGACATTTAAAGGAAGAGAACAGGCTCTGCTGAGATCCAAGACACAATGCAGTCTTGAAACCAGGAGCTGAAACGGGATTTGAACTGTAAAAAGGTCAACTGAATAATATAGAACAGTATTTTACACCTGTGTCCCTTTGAACAGACAAGCACTTCTGTTACACACATATATCTTATTTTTGAGCCCATCTCTCTTTCTCGATAGATTTCTTTTCCCCAAAGACCTGAAATAATGGTGGTGTAGCAGGAGCCTGTAAAATATGACAGTAAAAATGGAGAGACAGGATGAGAATCTATGACATATTTTAGGCTTTCAATTGCTAGTTACTAGTTGTATTACTGAAAATAAGTATTTTAAATCAACCACGACTACAGTAAGCTGATTATAGAACTTTGTAGAGTCCATTATGCATAACTGGGCACATAGGACTCGAATGCAATAAAAACAGTAAATGAGAGTGAGAAAACAGTGCTGGCCACTGCTAATGAAGTGTGTGAAGCTTATGTGCAGTATTATAAATGAAAAGCAGATATTCATTGAACGATTTCCTAATTTGCATGTTAATGGCAATAGGTTTTTGGCCTGCATCCACTACAGGCCTGTGGTTGGCTGCTTTCTGCATTTTTCTGTGCATCCTGTGTCAATATGCAGGATGCATATGTGCCCAAACGTGCATACATGCACGCACACACACAAACAAATCAATACACATACTTCCTTGCTACACTTTCAAGCATGCTAAGACATGATTACATACAAACACACTATTTCACAGCTGCTGCCATTGGAGGAGGAGTAATAATAGATCGCTAGCACTGCTGTTCAATGATTTATATATTTGCTACATACATGCGGATGTTGAGATGTGCCACATACATTTTGTGAGAGCTCTGCTATAAAGCTGGTAATACCGCACTGACGTACTCTCAGCAGGTTACTGTGTGTTCAGCCCTGCAGGAGTCTGACTGTCTGACAATAAAAGCTCATTCTCCCTGTCTCAGTTTCAGTCTCAAGCTACTGCAATCTCCCCTCATCTCCAATACAAATACACCAGCCAATGTCTCATTCCCACAACATCAACACTCTGAGCAGAAAACAGGAAGTAACCTTCACAGCAAAGCTGAACTGTTACCTGCTTTCCTTCATGGATATATATTTTGTTTATTTTGCACAGTTTAGCTGATATTTTATTTATCGGCACACAGCATTTGGGACTCAAAGGAGCACTACCTGCAAACGAAACTCGTATTTTACAAAGCGTTCTGTTTTAAATGCAGTTCTGTTGGGTGCCGCTAGTGGTGTACAAATTACACACTTTATTACTGAATAATGTATGATGAATTGTAAAATGGTCTTTGAAAGGGTTTTTTTTGGTACAGTTCTAACAACTCATCGTACATTTGTGTTTGCCCACGGAGGGCTTGTGCTTCAAACTAAATCTATAAAACGTCAATAATAGAGTCAGCTGGGATCAGGGTTAAACAGGAAAGAGGAGGCAATGACTGGAAACACTTCAACATACTCCTTTTGAGCGAGAGAGAGAGAAAGAGAGACAGAGAGAGACAGTATGTGACAGATCTATAGACAGAGTAATAGAGATACAGTCACTCTCAGGGTCTCAGCTTTGATTCATTCTCACAGAAGGGCCTTTATGCTTTTTCCTGCTACAATATCTGCTCTTCATCCACAGTTTCCAAGCCAGAGCTTCTTAAACTTTTCCTGCCAAGAACTTTTATTACCACCTAGTCATACAATGTTTCCTCTTTTCAGCACTGAGGACACTGTTATCTCCCTAAACACAAGCTTAGGAACTGTAACACACATATTTCCATATTTTGACTACAATTAACATACATGTATATTATTCCTGGTTCTACGAGACCCTCAGTAGATTAAAAACCCAAATAGAGATCAGAACAGCTGTGATCAGTAACTGCTCAAGAAAAATGTTGTAAGATAAATTTATAGTTAAAAGTTTAGGATGGGGTCTTTTGCAGTGCTGCTAGTTGAAAAAAAGGACCTATATGCATTTTTGTATGATTTCTTTAGTAGGACTTTGTCTGTCACCAGACATGACAAATGCTAATGACTTGCATTGCATATTTTTCAATATGTATCCAAGACGATCCAAACTCTATTTAGTCATCTGGATATAATTAAGTACAAAATCAATCATTCTCTCATAACAGCAGTTTTTATATTTATATAAAATGTATTTCTATATTTGTATGCCTTTTTATTGTGATCTGTGTTCTTGTGGCTCAGTTGATTGCATTAGCAGCACAAAGGTCATGGGTTCAGTTCCCAGTAAACACACGTACTGATACACTCTAAAACTTTTATGCAACATAAGTAACTTTCAATAAAAGCATCTGCCAAAAGCATAAATGTTAATTGTAGCAATTTGTTGCTATACAGATATATAGAAAACATACATAGTAAAATTATAATACAACACAACTTACAGGCAACTGGTTGAAATGATTCTGTGTGAATTTTTTAGACTTTCACCAGCTTAGCAAGAGCAAATGTGCCCTGCTGTCTGTGCTTTGCTGAAGAACCAATAGCTTGGCGCGGGTGATAAGAAAACAAGAGTGCAATCTCTAACTCCTAAAGCTATGGCCTTTAAATTGTTCTTACACAGAATCGGGTTATTTTGCTTCTTCCACTTGCTCAGCCAACCCAGACCAATCCTCGAGTTAAATTTTTGGAGTCTATATTGACGTTTCCTTGTAGATGGCATGAGCTAATTTCATGCTTCAATTGTTTCTTCTTCATAAGATCTGCCTTGAAGGAGTAATAACAAGAAATATATCAGAAACGCATTACTTTATGTTTAAAAAGTACCAAGTAGCCATAAACGGCTTAAAGCTAGGAACTGTTGCCAAGAAAAAGTAAATGATAAACAGACTTAGACTTTGAAATCAAATCTTACATTGTGTATATATATTGTGACGAGTCTCTCCGGGCGAATCAGCGTCGCCCTGGCAACTGAGGCGCCGCACCTGCACCAACTCATCACCGGCGCCTCGGGCACAGCTGGACCGCATCACCACGCGGCCGTATAAGGCCGCCAGCTCTCGCCCTCGCGAGAGTTGAACGTTAAATGTTAATGGTTGTGTTTTGTCTTCCCCGTCTTCACAGAGAGCAGCGAGTGACCGCCCCTCACCACGAGCGCCACGGACACCCACTCACGTGACACAGGGGAAAAAGGGACACAGTTGCCACCGGCCTCACCAGCCTCACCAGCTGCACCGGCTGCCACACGCACGCACATCACCACCCCTTCTGTAAATAAACACGCCCTCCGGGGATCTTTTTCCACAGCTTACCGTGTCGTGTGATTCTTCACCC